>JABSTQ010004204.1:0-99907 GCA_013358835.2 Ixodes persulcatus
CACTGGAAGGAATTTCGTCCTCACCGAGGAGGTTGCTTCCCTCAGTGAAGACAACGCGCGTCTCCATCGTGAGCAGAGACAGCAGGCGGAACTCCAGGCAGGCTCCATCGCCTGCCTGCGGGCGAAGTTCGCAGCTTACGCGACGTGCTTGGCAAGCGTGCAAGAATCGATGCTGAAGTTCAGGCAGGGCCCTGTGGAGGGAAAACATTTGCTGCGGCCCTGCGCTTCCCTCCTGCCTCGGCTCTCTCTGCAAAGTCTGCACGTGCACCAGTGAACGGGACGACGAAAGATGATGCGCTGCCTGGTACGCCGAACCCCATGAGCCCGCAGGAACGGTTCTCTGCGCTGGTGAGCGTGGCGTCGGAAGATGATACACTGCCTGTAAGCCCAACCCGATCAGCCCGAAGACTCGAATCCCTGCGCAAGCCGGAGCGTCCGTGGCATGCAAGCTGAGCGTTGCCCCCTCATCTTCCCGTCGGAGGGCATTGTTTGTGACCAAGCTGGATCCGGTCACCACCTCTACGGAAATCGTTGGGCATCTGTGTTCACTCGATGTAGAAAACTTGAAGTGCCACCGACTGAAGACTCGCTACAATACCTACGCCTCCTTTCACGTCTCTGTAGCTGCCGAAGACTTTGAGAAACTCTCTGACCCTGCTTTGTGGCCGAAGGATTGTCTTTTTAAACCTTTCAGAGGCGCACTTCGTCAAGAACTCCTTCACTCGTCTGAAGAAGCCCACAAGCCCAACACTAAGTACAAAGATGAGTAACATTGATTTGTTTTACCAGAATGTCCGTGGCCTGCGGACTAAAGCTGAAAGTTTCTTTGCCAACATTACTCTCTCTAATTACTCAATTGTTTGCTTAACGGAAACTTGGTTATGTCCTAGTGTTGGTTCCTCCGACTACTTTCCGCCTGGTTTTGATGTTTACCGTCGCGATCGTGATTTCTCTTCCCGGGGCCGAGTCGGAGGCGGTGTATTGGTCGCGGTTAACAAACAGTATAGTTCACGAAGACGTGAGGATTTGGAAAGTTTTCCCGAGTCTCTGTGGGTGGAAATTGAGTGTTCTAGGAGAAAACGTATTTTAATAGGTCTGTTTTACCTTCCTCCTCAGACGACACCAGATGATTTCCAAAGATGTCTCGCTGACATTGAAAATACAATGAATGATTCACAGGGGTAGCAATATCTTAATCTTGGGGGATTTTAACGCTCCAGGTATTAACTGGACACAGTTCAATGTCCTTACTGACAATTTTTATTGTAAACAAAAGTGCAACTATCTCCTCAACTTTACTTACTTTTTAGATCTTAGACAGCACAATAACATTCTAAACGACCAAGGTAATGTTTTAGATTTATGCTTTTCAAACACGGACGGTATACGAGTTGCTCGAAGTGAACTTTCTATGGTTCCTGAGGATAGATATCACCCTGCTCTTGATGTAGTTCTTTCTGTTTTGATCCTCCGGTCCTCAGTCCCTCTAATGGTCCTTCCCCATACACATCGTATAAGTATTCAGCGGGGGACTACACTGGAATGTATCACCATCTGTCGGGTGTTGACTGGGCTTCTATCTTGGAGTCGTCTGATGTCAACGACCAAGTATATCTTCTCACAACTGTTGTTCAGGAGGCCATGAACATATATATCCCTCTTAAAACGTCTAAAAAATCTCGCTTCCCTAACTGGTTCTCTCGTGAACTCAGAAAGCTTTTAAAACGGAAAGATTTTTTGCACAGGAGGTTTAAGAAAAGTGGTCTTCCAAAGTGGGAAGTTGAACTTAAAATTTGCAGAAAGCGATGTAAGAAAATTTTAAACCGTGATCGCCAGGCGCATTGCGACTCGGTAGAATCAGGTCTTGTTAATAATCCTAAGAAATTTTGGAGGTACGCCAAATCGCGCTTGGGGAAGAATATTGAGTCCGAAATCGTCTTGAATCCGTATAGCGACAGTGCGAAGGGCATGTCTGAGTTGTTTGCGGATCACTTTGCGTCAGTCTACAATAATAATAATAATTGCTCCTCAACTATATTGCCTCACTCGGACGGAGTTGGTGACTCGTTAGGTTCTGTAGTTGTCGATGAGGAATGTGTTAGGCTATGTATTAATAAAATGAAACCCACATTGTCTGCAGGTCATGACGGGATACCCGCTGCAATTGTTAAGGGTTATCATGAATTACTTACGCCTATACTGTGCACAATTTTCAATAACTCCTTGACGTCAGGGATATTCCCTGACGACTGGAAACTGGCAGTGGTTGTTCCGGTCCTGAAATCTGGAAATAGTGGTGATGTTCTTAATTACAGACCGATTTCTCTTCTCTCTTCTTTTTCCAAACTCTTTGAAATGGTAATCCATCAATTCCTCTCCTTCAAGTTTCGTAGTATAGTCATTCCTAATCAACATGGCTTCATGTCCGGCAGATCGACATCCACCAATCTCGTATCTTTTACGTCTGCTGCCTCTGAAGTAGTTTGTAATAGAGGTCAGCTTGACGTTTTTTATTTCGACCTGAGTAAGGCATTCGACGTAGTCAACCACAACATCCTCTTACACAAGCTTTCCTCGTACGGAGTATGTTGTTCGGTATACAATTTGTTAAAAAGCTATTTGTCAGATAGGCAAGCCTACGTCCGCGTCAACAATACTACCTCGTCCTTGTACAAGGCAAGCTCTGGAGTTCCCCAGGGATCTGTCTTGGGCCCCCTCCTTTTTAATATTTTTGTAAATGATGTCTCTCAAGTTATATTAAATTCTTCATTTCTGCAGTACGCTGATGATATAAAACTTTACAAAAAAATATCGACCTTAGAGGATTGCATCGCGCTTCAGAATGACGCATATTCCTTCGGTCGTTGGTGTTTAGACAATGACCTCCGTTTGAATCATTCTAAAACAAAAGTAATGACATATTCTCGCAAGACCCATGATATATTTTTTCCATATAGTTATCATGGCGAACTGCTTTCACGTGTAAGTGAACTGAGAGACCTTGGAGTTGTCTTTGATTCAACCCTGAGATTTGACACTCACGTTACCAGAGTGGTTCAATCGGCCTGGCGCACGTTAGGTGCCGTGTCTCGCATAACGAAGGAATTCAAAGGCCCGTCCGCTTTTTTTACGCTGTATCGTTCCCTAGTTAGATCCCAGCTAGAGTACGCCTCGGTTGTTTGGAACGGCATTTCCAAAACTAACAGTTTATTTGTCGAGCGCGTCCAAAACAAATTTATTTCTATCTTTAAATATCGTTACCTTGAGAAAGGTGATCCTTGTTTGAACGGTGGGTGTAACTCGCAACTCGTCAACTTGTTGAGCCTGCAGCAGCGTCGGGTAAAGGCAGATTTGTTGTTTTTGTTTAAGACCCTGCACGGCTCGATTAACTCTCCCAGCCTTCTGTCCGAAGTGAGCCTTAGAGTTCCACGTGTGCCTACACGGCTACACTCATCTTTTTATATAGCTCGACATTTTAGCCACTTAAACCCGATCCAAAGATCGGCTGAATATTATAACCGCTACTCTGACACAATTGATATTTTTAACTCATGCGGGAGCAAGTTCGGAAATGCTGTACGAAACTTCCTCTTGCAAGAAAAGGGCTGATCAGTTGAAGCGTTGATGTTTGTCAGTACGTTATCCAAGTATTTGCTTTTTGCTCTCACAGCTGGTGATGTCTCTGTTTTGTGCTTTTGATTTCCCTGGTTGATTTGAGTGTCTTTTATACTTGTTAATATTTGTATTCTCAGACTGGTGAACTACGTTCTCCTTCTGAATACGTGTTTATGTGTGTATGTATGTGTTTTTTGGCTCATTTTTTTAGTGTGCCAGCACTAAGGCCGATTGGTTGTTCCTGGACACTTTAATAAACATTGATTGATTGATTGATTGATTGATTGATTGATTGATTGATTATTATTATTATTATTATTATTAAGAAATTAGTAGCTTTAACTGATAAAATTCACCGAAAGGCCGTTTTACATTGTGGGCAACCTGGTTATCCAAAGCTTTGGCCCAGGATGCCCACCTGCGAAATCGTCAGTGGCAATTTCCACCGCCGGGGCCCCAAGGGCAATTGGCCACGCGAGCAGCACTCCGCCGCTCATGAAAGGCCGACGCAGCGTATGCGCATGGGCTCTTGGGATCGCGGCGCGGGCGATAAAGATAATTATATGTCTGCGTGCTGTTTATCCGGTTTGTTGTGTCAGTCTCCGATACGGCTAGCAGCAAGGGAAATCCCGCACTTGCGCCAAACGTCGGGCTCATGCTGTTCAGGCTACCCCTCGTGCTGTAGCTGGCCGTGCTGTTGTTGGACCGTGGAATGACGCTCGAGGGCTTGACACAGGGCGAGCTCATGGGGTTGAAGTTGGCCACGTGGGCCATGACCTCGGCGCAGATGACGTGCAGGCATCTGCCGCACTGGGAGTCCTCCACAATCTTTGCCAGAACCTTGTGGCTTCTCGTTGTTCTCCAGTTCCCCGACGATCGTAATGCAGCGGTCGGCCAGGGGGTTGTCCTTGGACTTCTGCAAGATCTACGCGTAGGCGTACCTATCCTCCTTCATCTGCTTGATGTAGCTGCCCCTCTTGCCAATAGTCATGCCCGCCATGCTGTTCGGAAGCAGGACATTCACCTGCTCCTCCGCAGGTTGCTTTTGGTCAAAGCCTGTGGCGATCTTCGGCTTGGGGTCTGCCTTCTCCTTAATTTTCTTCATGATAAACTTATGTTTATGTACGACCCCTCACAAACTTCCTGTGATGAGGCAGACCATCGCCAACGTACCGGGGAAGAAGTCTTTTGAATTCGACGTTTTGAACCTGGTCCCAGCTTGCTACTGGAGTAACGCAATAGTTTCTCCCATCCTTGCCAATGATGGCTCCGGCTGCCGATGCGGGCACCAGAATCTTGAAGTGGCATGTGCCATTGCTTGACGCCTTTCTTGATATTTTGTCCATTCACAAAGTTTTCACGGAAGGAGAGGGGGTAGAAGGAGCGTCTGGCTCTCCTTGAGACTCGCCTTGACAAATGTGGAGCGTCGCGCCTGCTGTGCGTAAACTGCGTCACCTCCCTTGTTTCTCTCTCACTCTCCTGCAAAAATTGTTGTATGTTTATGCAGCCGGAAGTTAGTCTGCCTCAGTGGGCGTCTGGTGTCTCAGCTGTAGATGAGCAATTTAGCCAGTGCGGTACAACCGCTAACCTGGGGTCTTTAACGTGCACCACGCAGTAGTGATACACGACCGCACGCCGCTACGATGCTCATCCAGATCGAAACGGGCAGGGGTGGGGATTTAACCCAGGATCCCTGGGTTCTGCAACGCGAGCTTTCGCGCTTCTTGCGTCTGCTTGGAGCAGCGGCGATGGCGGCGACGGCACTCACAAACTGTTATAGTTTATTTGCCATGAGCGTCCCCGTTCGAGGCAGCCCTGTCTACTCGACACTGCACTACACAAACGTCTCTCCACAGTGGCTGGTCTGCGTTCCGGCTTCCGGCCTGGGGGCTTTTTGCTTTTTATCAAAACACCCGGTGGTATTGTACTCCGTCATGGTGGAACCTTTTCGTGGTGCCAATAATGTGTTAATGATCCAGTGGCCTCTTCCAAGAATCACCAAAATCGGGCTCGGCACATCTATTCACACATCCTAACCCCGTTGCCATCTTCAAAGAAGAAAACGTCCGGGCTTAGATGCTACGCGCCGACGTAACAGGATCGCAGCAAAAAGTCACTCGGTGCATCCGCTGTTGGGGCGGACGGCGGTTGGCCCGTTGATGACCGTCTCGGTGATGAGAGGCTGGGGGCATCTGCTTCCCCGTTGAATTATAATGTAGTTCCCTTCAAGCGTGCAGGGGAGAGGTCCGGCCCTGGCGGAGACTTTAAAGTCCAGAGATGGTCCGGACTTCGTAACATCAAAGATGGCTGCCGTGGATGTCTGATCGCCCAGAGGCCCTTGCCAGTGCCCCCCGACTGCAGCAACACTTCAGCCAGGAAACCCGGAAATACTCGCCCCGCAGCACGTTGAACTGGTTCCCCAACTAAGTCGACCGAGCCGGGAGTGAGAGTTACGGTGCTCGGCTCTCCAATCTTCGCACTCCTAGATACCGGTGCAAACATATCGCTTATCGGAGAGTCGGTATTCGAGGTTTCAAAAAAAAAAAGAAGATGAAGTTCCGAACAGGAGGCGTGAACTGGCAGGTTGCGTCTTGATTCTTATTGCCTGCTGCAGGCGCCGTGAGACTGCAATTTTTTTTCCACAGCAAGAAACAAATGCAACGTTTTGTGTACCTGCCTGGGTTACCAGTACCCATGATCCTCGGTCGAGATTTCATTGTTGTGGTGGACATTACATTAGACGTTGCTCCAACTGCCTATCGGTTGAAAAACGAGACTGTGCTAACGCCATTTACCAGAGTAGAAGACTCATTCCTGAAGACACGATTTCGTTTAACTTTGTGGGACAGGAGTTATTGCTCTCAGGCAGTATCAAAAAGGCCTTGGAAAAGTCTCCCTGTAGAAGCTCACAGCAGCACCAGCTCCGACACCTGTTGGAGCCCTTCCAGCCGATGTTCGCGGAGAGACTTGGAGAAACCGGTCTACTGAGGCACCAAATCGAAACCAAGGATGCACCATCCCGGATGCGCAAGCGAGAACTTATTGATGCGACACTCACGAAAATATTCAGTATAGGCGTATATCGCGGAAAGAGTCAACCGTAACCTGAGGCTGATGCTAGTAGCGCATAGAAAGCGACACAAAGACTGTGACCCAAAATTGTCAGAAATGCCATTCGCTACCAGCACGACAATCAACCGGTCCCCGGGTTTTACTCCTGCTCAATTTAACTTTAGGAAAGATGTCGCGTTTGCCATGCGAAATGGCAATCTTCGCACAGATTCAGCAAGCATGCCGTGCACCACTACGCAGTTAGCAGAAGATCTCCGGAAGCGTTTCATGGAGAACTTGCGGGAAGGTCGAGAGGGCCCCGACGTCTTGAGAATGCAGCTGGAAAACTAGTACAACAAGTGCAGGCGAAATATGCAGTTCAAGGTTGGAGATGTGGTGCTGAGGCGAACTCATCCGCTGAGCGATGCAGCTAGAGGCTTCGCGGCCTCTTTAGCAAAATGATAGAAGGACCCCTACCGTGTTAGCTAGAAGCTCTCCAACTTGTCTTACGAGCTGGTGCATTGCGAATCTGGTGAAGTATGCGGGTAGCTCATGTTGCCGACGTAAAACTTTTCTATGAACTCAAAGAGCTGGATGTGTCGCAGGTTCCAGAGGGCAACGATTGTGACCTCGTCTCGGAAGATTCCACACTGTCGCCACCAAGGTACGACCTGCAGCGGAGGTGAAGACGACGAAAGGAGTGCGAGCCCTAGGTGTTTTATATTCATGCCCCGTCTTGTTTTTTGGGGGAGATGAGAAAGTAGCCGTGCTCCCGTATGCGAGGTTGGGCAGGCGTCGTCGTTGGGTGCGGTAACTTATTCCTGCCACGCCATGACCTCATGTTTTATTTAATTTCTAGTGCCTCGTGCCAGACACGTAGAAGCGGCGACGCAGCTCCCATCATCAGATCCATGACAGCCTCATCGGTACCGTCCAAAAGTACTGACATCAGACCCGCGCTCGACCATCTGCGAAGACCCTTGGTGACCCAGAAGGAAGGCCCTTCCCGTCATCTATTTGTTTTTTTGTTTTTTTTTTTGAAAGGGGGGGGGGGGGGAGATGTGTTGGCATCATGGGAATTCAAGCGGTTGGCCCAGGTTGCCCGTCTCCCAATTCGTCAGTGGTCATTTCCTCTCCGAGGCGCCAAGGGCAATCAGCCACGTGAGCGGCTCTCCACCGCGGATAAAAAGCCGACGCAGAGTATGCGCGGGGGCTCTTCAGAACAACTCAAAACCTGCGCCCCCTTCCCTTGAGGGCGCGGCGACAACGCAAGATCAGCGAGCAGGCTAGGACGATCACATTGACGCTGACCAACAGGTCATCATCGACACCTGCCTTGCAGACAGCGAGAGCGGTTTTGACGCTGGTATATGCGAAGGATGAGAGCCGCAACGGAAAAACCTAAATAAGAGCAGACGACGGAAGCCCGGGAAATCTGGCGGAGGTGGTCGCGCGATCTCGAGAACGGGAGAGCTAGTGCTGTCACGTCACAATAACGCCCGCAAAACGGCTTCCAATGTGTCCTTGCGTGAGGACGCCGGACGGTGGTGCCACCCAGCGGCGCAGTTGCCGCTGTCTGTTGCCGGGTTTAGGTGCACTGCATGAGTTAATGGCCGGTTTCGGCCCACTCGCTGCAAGCATGGCAGTCGGGGTCAGCGTCCCACCGCATGTAGTGCCTGTGCACCAGGGTCATGGTACTGTGGGTCCTGTGACGGTGGACGACGGCCGCTGTCCGGTACTGTTCCTTGCGCGGCTTCGTCCGCCCGGCTTCAGAAGCAGCCAGCGAGCGAAAAAAGACACCGTAGACGCCGCAGGGATGTGCTAAAGATTTCTCAACGGTGGCGGATCTTGGTGGCGCGTTCGTAGTTTACGCTAGGTGGTGGTAATGGTGGTGGTTTTCACTAAACGTGATTACTGACAGTGTGTATGTGTCCACGTGATGCGCCCGCTCTCTTTTATTAGATGAACTATGGTATATCAGAAATTTACCCAGCGGCATTATGAGTACATTAAAAGGTGTTTTTTTTTTGCGACAAATAACTTTGTTGTTTCCATCTTATCTGATCGCGTTCTTCTACAGCTGCTTATGCCCGGTGTTGGTCAGACGTTGCTTGTTGTCGTATTTTTTGAGTTACAACATGCTTGTAAATCTCAATGTCTAGAATAAATTTCCCATAACGTTTTAAACTGCATTTTTTTTCAAAGGTTCATTCATAGTCATATAGGCGTGTAAAGTTTTGATGGGCTAAGGGGGTTTGGGCAGAAAAGTCCGGCGGGCTGATCCCTTACAAAAATGGTCTATGGTCGTCTATGGAAAATTCTATGACAGGCTATCACCCCCTCTGTGACCTTCTATGGTCGGCCATAGAAATCCAAAATTACAGCTACAGCCAGCTATAGAAAAATCTATGGTCCTGTGTCTAAAGACAGTGAACGAATACATTTTCTTTACCCGCCTATAGAAAATTTTATAGCCACGAGTCTAAAGATTGGGGATTGATAAATTGTCGTTACCCGCCTATAGAAACTTCTATGACCCTAAGTCTAAAGATAGAGAAACAATAAATCTTCACCCGCCTATAGAAACTTTTATGGCCCCGCGTCTAAAGACTGGGAACCAATAAATTTTGTTTACCCGTCCATTAAAAAGTTTATGGCAACGAGTCTAAAAATTCCTCCTCCATGCTCGCAGCGGCAGCGGCGGTCTGGTAAACTATCTACGAAAACTCTCAGCACGGGCGTTTGAACTTTTTGACTTGGGCAACTTGGATGTTTTCAAGCGGTCGCATTATATCACCGAACACAGTCTCATTTTAGTTGTCTGCTGTGGGACCCAAGTCATGGTTCGTGGGTCTTCATCACTCCCGGCACCTACTTTTTATAGGAAAAACACTCCAAGTTAGAAAATTAAAGCAATACTAAATTTCTGTAATACCGCTGACGAAGCATGACCCAAGTTATGTTCTTTTCTGTTGCAACGAGTCTTGAAAACCAGCAATATTGTTCGCTTGAAGAATCCATTAAAATACTTGTGCAACAATCAAAATTAATTACTACCCCACCAAAACTGAAAATAGATTACACTGCAATCAAGCAATAGCTTGATTGCAACGTTCACCACCAGTGTACTGCATTTCAACACTTCATTATCAACACGATTCATCAAACTTATTAAAACTATAATTAATACATTTTAGTTAATTAGCCTAATGATCTACATTTCCTTTGCTCAGGGTGTTGAAATAAGAGATGGGGGCTATTCCAGTTGACAATTGAAATAATGTATTAAGTACGAGTAATGTTTGCTCCGCCTCTCCGTGTTTTTGCGATAAATGATGGGTCACTGGCAAAGTCGGATTCAAAAATTAGACTGCCATATATACAGCTAGTGCGAGCACAGCATATGTAGAGAGGGGCGGGGGTCCGGTGTTGATGCGTTGTTGATGTTGTGTGGGGTAGTGTTCTGCTTGTGTTTTGTGTATTCTGTGTGTTCAGAGATGTATGTATCTCTACCATGTAGCGTTCACAAGTAGAGAGAGCTTGAAGTAAAAGTCTTTTTTGGAGTTTGCTGGCTAAAGAGAGCCATAGGGTAAGCCATAGAGAAGTCCTTAGCCAACCATTAGAAAAGCTAAAGAGTGCTATGGCTGGACAGCGGTAGGGCCATAGACAAAGCTGAACAGGCCCATAAGGGCGACCATAAAAACGCTAAACACAGCAATAGAAAATTCTGTAGCTAATTGGGCGAAATAGCTAAAGCCGACCATACAAAGAATTTTCTATAGCCGACCATAGGACGTTTTTGTATGGGACAGGCCTGATGGGTTGAAGGGGATTGACGGGCAAAAGGGTTTGATGGGCTGAAGGAGTTTGAAGCGCTGAAAGGGTCCCATACCACGTTGGGACTGAAGGGTGGATTTTCCATAGGGCGAGAACAAATTAAGAGCATATTATTTGTAAACAAATACGCAGGTCATGTTAAATAATGATCTAAGGCACGTTCGAGTGAATCTGCAGACAGGGACTGAACAATGGTTTTAGGCAAGCGATTGCATTCGTCACTACCCGAGGGAAATGTGCATTCCCAAGTAGCAGAAAGGGAGCTCCAAACGGGTGGCCGACAGGGCAGTCCACGTGGATTTTATGTCGGCTTGGCAACTTAGGCCAGTGTGGGCCGCACTTGTGTTGCCCCCAGGTGCCCCTCGTGGGACCCACAGCGGGCCTACTTGGGCAGCACGCCCAGGCTTCTCTCGAGAGACCTAGCACAAAGTGGGCTGTGAATGGGGGGCCGACGTGGGTCCCACTTTGCCAGCCCAAGTGGGTCCCACTTTGGTTTGGCGAGTCGGGACCAAACGGGGTTCGCTTGGGCAGCCCACCTGGGTTGCCCCGGGGCACCCACTGCGCTGTAGAACTCCTGATGCCACAAAGCTGGGGTCAGACAAGGCACCAACAAAACGAACGCACTAGACACATCCTGTAACGAAGCTAGTCAACCATTGCAGCAGACGGCCATCCAAACCAGCCCGGCAAAGCTTGAGTAAAAGCAGCCTGATCTATGCGGTCAAAAACATTGGAAAGGTCTATCTGCACGTTCTTACAAGGCATACGAGAGCTGGAATAAGCACTCTTGGTGTGCACTATAGAGGAAAGGGCGGACTCACAAGGCCGATTGGGCCGAAAACCATCTTGGACTGAGCTGAGCAGCGCTTAAGACTCGAGGTTGGAAAGGTGCTGCTTGTTGACAATGCGATCCAATGTACGGCAGGCAACAGAGGTTGAGGCAACAGGGTGGAATGAGTTCGGATCGCTGCAGGGTAGATATGCTGCACTTATGTTTGGGATAACGTGTTGCATTTTCCAGGCAGTAGGAATCGTCCCAGAGTCAAGAAGGAACTGGGGCATCTGCAGGAGCACAGTAGGACAGGCAGAGGAGATCTTGAAAATCTGAGGTTCAAGCCCACCAGGACCAGCACGCTGATGGACGCGGAGAAAGAGGGGGCTTAGGACAGTTCATCCTCTGTAAGGCTAATACTACCGAATGTAGTGGCGCACGAGATCGGGGACGTAGGCCAGCTTGAGTTGGTGTCATCAGGGCTTAAACTTGAGGCGAGAGAGGTTGACCAGAGGGAAGAGAAATGGCGCTTGCAGAAGCTGGCGATATCATAAAGTTATGACATAGGGGCATCAGGCGAACCGAAACAAGAATCGGTGGAACAGGAGCTCCATTGAGTGTTAATGTATCTCCATAAGAGTTCCGGCTTCTTCAATGTCCAGGTGGATATCTCCTCCA
This sequence comes from Ixodes persulcatus, assembly GCA_013358835.2. Classification (NCBI taxonomy): domain Eukaryota; kingdom Metazoa; phylum Arthropoda; class Arachnida; order Ixodida; family Ixodidae; genus Ixodes; species Ixodes persulcatus. The sequence goes on from JABSTQ010004204.1 coordinate 11,954, forward strand.
AGTATATGTGTGCCAGATAGACAGCCTTCTTGAATTTGTTCTGTAGCCTCTGGCCTCGAGGAAACTGGGGTTGTTCTGGCGATGCTTGGCGCGGCGAAAGAATCTGCCCTTTTGGTGCGTGAAACGTACGCTTAGCGTCACATATACGAAGTTTTTTTAAAGAGGTTCTACCTTAAAGGGCCCCTGAAAAGAAAAAAAAAGTTTTTTCAAAACAGTCTGGTTGGGACACGCGTGTCAAAGTATAAATTTTACGCGAAAAAAAATTTTTTTTAGAGCAATATTGACTGCGCCAGACGCAATTTAGTCGGTAGTCACCTCCTTTCCACTTGTTCTCTCTCTCGGTATTTCGGGCGCGTGGAGGAGAGGTACTCCCCGCCTCTTCGTAGTGGATCGGCTTGGCTGCTTGGCTGCGCCCCGAACGAGAGCCATTGCTATTTCCTGTGTCTGCCGGTCGCACGTCGTACCGCGTTGTACAGCCGATTCACACGACGGACCGAATCGCGATTTTCGTCCGCAGACCGTGTACCAAGTGACCGGCTCGTCACCGATTCCTGTTATCCGCGCCTCGTCCGCGGACGCGCGGACTGATAAAGTCAAGCGCCTTTTTCACTCGAGGATTTTCGGCGAGAGATTGACTTGAAAAGCGTTTAGTCTCCAACGGTTTATTGTTTTCTTGTTTTGTTTTTGTTTCTGGGCGATGAGAACAAAAGTGGCGCATCGTTGTGTTTTGTGCGTTCGCTGGTTGCTTTTGTCAGGCGGTTCTTCGTTCCACGTGTGAAAGGAACTGCAGAAACTTTGTTTGGCTGATGCGACGCAGGTCCGGTACTCCTCCGGGTCCGCGTCAAGAAGCTTCCGTCAAAACTCGTCTAGCACGCCGCGATAATTCTTGCACGGCCAATCAGGATTTCACCGAGCAAGACCTCTCTTGTGGCTGTGGTGAACTTGAGTGTTGTGCACGAGCGCGGAGTGCGTGAAGGCATCTCCAAACGCCCCTTCACGAGCCCAGAACTTCGTCGCTTCCACGCGAAACCCTTCTCGCGCAGGACCATGCCTGTGTCACTCTCATGCTTTGGGTTAGTAAAGCTAGTGGCGCTTCGCGCGAAGCCTATCACGGTGTTTTGTCTCGATCTGTACGTAACAGCGGCGTACATACAATTCATTATCGCGGTAGCGAGCGTCGATTTCTCTCTTGGACAACGGTCCAACGGTGCGATGTTGGAGTTTCGCGGCACTGTGGGGTGGCGACCAGGTTCGGTCCGTCCTCGCTGGCGTCTGCTCGTCGTCTCCCTTGTGTGGATGCGCTTGGGAGACAGACGAACCGCGGACATGTCGTCACGTGATCAATCAATTCGTCCTGTGAATCGGCCATGACTAACTAACACAAGCAACAAGCCCTCTTCAGGAGGCCTTCACATATAGACGCGATAAAACTATAAAACCACCCGAGGACGCGAGACACGTTGCAAGACGGCGACCATGACAGAAAAAAAAAATGGCGAAGCTTTTGTTTGTTGTTTTACCCGGACGGAAGTTACGATTTTGTAAAACGTTTGTAAACAATTACGACGTTCATTCGATGGATTGTTTTTTAAACCTAAAAAGATGTAATTCAAAAGGCGATTTCCACAGATCACGAAGATTTTATAACCAACATCTAAGCTGTCACTCATTCTATTGGCCAATGAGAAGCTGATTTGAATGACCATCGTTACCAATGAGAAGCCGAGCTGAATGACCATGGAATTTGCGCGCAAAACTTCAAATAAATCTCTCGCCGTCAATATTGCTCTAAAAATTATTTTTTTTCGCGTAATATTCATTTTTCGACACGCGTGTTCCAACCAGACTGTTTAAAAAAAACTTTTTTTTTTTTCTTTTCAGCTAGGGGCCCTTTAAGCCATGGGCGCGCTTTGGCAACAATAACACGAAACTGTCCTCCGCGTCCACACCCTCGGTCGGATGAAGAAAACGCACGCTTTAAAGGTGCCGCGCGTTGTTCCACCCTACGCACGCTCTGGGCGATATACCGCAAAAGGGAAGGAACCCAATCGTCCTATTCCCGCTAGCTGGCGGGACTAGGTGCTTTTAAATATATTTGATTTTTGCTTTTGCTTCTTTCTCTTTCTTCCGATTAGCTTTGCTGCAATTTCTTGTGGTGCCCGCTCTCACGAGTTGTGAGACGGTCTGGTGGTTGTTTTTTGAATTTTTGCGCCAAAATGTTAAAACCTACTGTAACGACGCTATTCTTTACAGTTAGTTTCAATAAATAGTAACCCTATTGCAGTGACTTGTTATTTCGACTAACGAGTAAAGTAAAGGCTAGCGAAAAATAAGTTAATTGTTTACGGTACCTCGCTATTAGTAACTGTATACTGCTCAAGACTGCGGTGTACTGACACACATCCGTACGCCGGTCAGATTCTCATCCTAATCGAAACGGCCAGGGGTGGGGCTTTAACCTACGAATCCTGGGTTCTTTAGCGCGAGTTTTCTCTTCACATGCTCCAAGGGGTGCTGCGCTAATACATGCGGGAACTGATTGCTCTCTTTCAAAGCTCTTCTACGAAAGCCACACCTTTTTACAGGAGGCCATTGATGGCCTCTGAGCAGTGACGTGGTCTGGTAGTTACACAGCCTGTACATCTTATACTTGGTAGATGGTGGACAGTGACTACACTGAAGTGCCGTAGAACAAATAATGTGGGATTATACTGCAGATTCAGTCGACGTCACAAAAAAAGGAACGTTCGAATGTAGGTTTATCACGTGTTTAGCGCCATCGTAATACCCTTTTTTTATTAATTTATCTTGCGCAATTAATTATTCTCGCGCATCATTCTATTTTCACATTGCACTTGCTAAAATGATTAACCTAATGCTCAACTTTTAATAAATAATACACCTGTGTACTGCTTGCGGTATAGAAATTGATTATCAAGGTACTTTAAATTGCCATATAATAAAAGCCTAATAGATTCTTGTTTCTTGACAAATTAAACATTCCTCCCTCGATATTTCTCACGTATGTGTCGTTTGTTTATGTAAATAAAACATAATATTCGTAGTTCTACATATCAATTATAAAAATATGAAAGAAAACATCCAGTATTCGCTACACACAATTTCGCACCTGAAGTTATTATTCACTTAGACAACAAGCGCTCAATAAAAAACACGGGACGAGGAGAGGACGGGACAAGCGCTAGCGCTTGTCCCGTCCTCTCCTCGTCCCGTGTTAGCGCTTGTCCCGTCCTCTCCTCGTCCCGTGTTTTTTATTGAGCGCTTGTCTAAGTGAAGATGAACCAACACGCCCAAACCTTTTCCCTTCTGAAGTTATTAGCTGTGCCTTCTTAATTATTTGCAAATGATAACAATGTCAGACTACAAATGTTTTAAAAATAATGCCGATGTTCGGAAGTTATTTTGGAGCTGAGACAATCCAAAATCGACTATTCACACTGCGTGTGATTTACACGCAACTGACCACTTGTTCTTGTAACGAGTACTACATATTTTACAAAGAAAGATTTAGAAAATGAATTTGACTGTTGTTTTTCACAAATTTTATAAGAGTTATCGTCCTCATTAAACGCTCTCTAGAATACCCATAATATAATAACGTTAAGGACCTCTAATTTTGAGACCTTTTGGGCAGGAGGCCAAATGGTTAATCTTTTTTTTTTTTGTCTCAAATAAAAAAAATACTATATTAAAACTTACCGCATAAATTGGGATAAATGTTTCAAGATCGATGTTATACCTCTTCTCAAAACTCTGTTGAGATTCAAATTTACAAGAAAAAGTATATCAACATTTGTTTCAATAGCAAATATTTAATACAAAACATATACTACAAATCTAAACGATGCCCGAGAAGCAAAGTTCTCGCGCAGTGTAATCTGTGTCCGTCCGGTCTTCATAATATACGACGATATCTAAGCAAATGACGGGGCTGAGATGACATAAGCACCTGAAAAAAAAAATCTGCGACGTGAATTTAAACATGAGGGAAGAATTAAATATCATTATCAGTGCCACACAGCATACTTCACGTTTAAATGAGATGTCTGTCCGATCTTTCTATTTACCGAGCTGCCCCAAAAAATCACAGTGGCTGACACAAGTGCTCCTCCGTAAAATAATTTGCCAAAGTTTCATATTTTTTATTTTATTTATTGGCATATCAATATTATTTCAATAAACATTTTTGAAAAGATTGCCCGGGAAAGTAGGCTATCTGAAAGATTCCTGCCAGCTATCATCATTGTGCATTTCAAAGCAGCTTTATTGTAGGCTTTTTTTGCGAATGATTTCTGTGCACGAGGCGCATCTGCGTTCAATTCAGTATTCTATAATACTAGGACAATAAAACTGTACATTCAATAAATTGCTGTTTAGTTTCGATTCAACAAAAAAGAAAGAAAGACGGTTGCGAGATTATCGAAGATAAATTTTCGGCAACGATGTAGCAAGTCTCGTCACTGAACCTGTGACCTGAACCATTTACTTTAATGAACAGTATTTATCGCAAATGCAAAGTGAGAGGAGTATGATGTAAACCGAATGTGCTTCATTACTTTAGATCTACAACCCTTACTTCGCCGTGACTGCTGTCTCGTGTACGAGACTATCGGTACGGGAAACTCCAATATGAAGGAAGCTTAGTAATCGATCAAAGTACACTAGATGGCGCTCATTTTGCATGCCAACTGCACATGCAGATCATGCGCAAAGTGTTAAGTTTATGAATCATTCAGTTATTAAAAGAGTAGCAGTTCATAAATTAAGAAGGAAGAAAAAAATTCCGAACGTTTCCCAAAAAGAGTCGTATACTCAGGACACGAAGATTTTGAACCCGGTGCTCAATCAGTGTGCCAAGGCGGAGAGTTGTGAATTGAGAGGTTTTTCGTGCTGCTCTCGTCTCCTAATCGCGGGAATGCTCTGGTCGCTGTGCGAGGCGCTCTCTGGCTGGGCCGCAGTCGTCCGAATGCATCGCAGAAGGAAGGAGAAGACTGAAGAGGACACCGCTAAATTGAAGAGCGACTTGCCGGTTATGACCACCGTTATTGAATGAAGAGGTACCGGCATTTCACGCGTAGTTATTCGCTAAGGGGTTCATTGGAAACTAATCAGCATAAAATGGCCGTCATACAAAACAAGCAAAGCTATCAACTTTCGGCGTAGTCTGCTGAAAAGCAACACAGAATCACAGAATCACTTCAGAATCTTCACTTCAACGTCTTCAACAGTTCGGATCTAACCCTAAAAAAATAGGTGTCTACCTTTCCTTAATGGCCGATTCCCACGACGGACTGATCCGCGGACGGATTGATCACGTGACGACATGTCGGCGGTTCGTCCATCTCCAAAGCTCATCCACACGGCGGAGACGACGAGCAGACGCCAGTGAGGATGGACTGAACCTGTTCGCCACCCCGCAGTGCCACGAAACCCTAACATCGCGCCGTGTGATCGTTGTTCAAGAGAGAAATCGACGTTTGCTACGGCGATAAAGAATCGTACGCCGCTTTTGCGTACACGTCGAGACAAAACAATGTGATAGGCTTCGCGTGAAGCCCCACTAGCTTTACTAACACAGGTCATGAGAGTGACAGGGGCACGGTCTTGCTCGAGAAGGGTTTGGCGAAGAAGCGACGAAGTTCTGGGCTCGCGGTGGGGCGTTTGGAGATGACTTCACGCACTCCGAGTTCGTGCAGAACACTCAAACACACCACAGCCACAAGAAACGTCTTGCTCGGTGAGAGCCAAATTGGACGTGAAAGAATTATCCCTGCGTGCTAGACGAGTTTTGTCGGAAGCTTCTTGACACGGACCCAGAGGAGTACCGGAACCTGTGTCACGTCAGCCGGCTAAAATATCTGCAGTTTCTTTCCCGCGTGGAACCAAAAATCGCGCGAAAAAATGAACCAGCAAACGCACAATACACAACGATGTGTCATTTGTGTTTTATTCGCCCGAACAGACGAAAAAACAACAAAAACAAACCTTTTCCGTTGGCAGACTAAACGCCTTTCAAGTCAATCTCCCTCCCAAAATCCGCGAGTGAAAAGGCACTCCACTTTGTCAGTTCCCGCGTCCGCGGACGAGACGCGGATTGCAGGAATCGCTGACGTGACGGTCACGTGGTACATGGTCCGCAGACGAAAATCGCGATTCGGTACGTCGTGTGAATCGGCTATAAAGTCAAAACGACGGGAGCTAATTACTTAGGCCTTCCCAATGCGCCCATTATTCACCCTTCAAAATGCCCGCACATCACTCGGAGCCGATCACTTAGATTAAGAAAAACTCTGCTGTGAATGACAAGTCCGCAATATATTTAGCCTTAAATATTAGGTCTACAATGTGAGACAGAATGATGTTGCACGTTCTTTTGTTGTCATCAGAGTGTCACATTTTGAAGACGGCGGTAGTATTGGAACTGGAGGTACATTCTTTCCTATCATTGGACGAGCCCAGCTCCAATTGCATATTCTCATTATGCTGATGATATACATATGTCATCATCTTCTTGTAACCTTTCCAGTCGTGAGTGTTAGTTGCAGTGAGCCTTAAACAAACTGTCAAAGCGGGCCGAAAAAATGGGTTCAAGTTCTCTGCTTGAAACACGGTCTGTGTCCCTTTTTCTTTTCGCCGCGGGTTGTCTTTGGATTCATTCCTTGAAATAAATGGAACCCCTATCCCTGTTAGAAAGAAGCAGCGATTTCTTGGTGAAATATTTGATAAAAGCTTAAATTTATTTCCCACCTTAAAGCGCTGAAGAAAAAATGCGTTCAGTCCACAAACCTTTTAAAAGTTCTATCTCATAAGTCTTGGGGGTCTGATAAACATGGATCCTGCAGTTATTCAACGCCCTTGTACGATTCCCTCTTGACTACGGTGCAGTAGTGTATGGATCTGCTTGGCCCCCTGCCCTCAAGATGTTGGATCCAGTTCACCATCTCGGCTTGCGACAGGCAACAGGAGCTTTACGGATGTCCCCCATAGTCAGTCTGTACGCAGAATCCAATGAGATTTCTCTGAACAAGCGACGTACATAGCTTAGTCCAATATCTTCCTGCAAGATTCTGGCAGTCCCTCAACATCGGATTTACTCTTCACGTACAAGGTCGAGGCTCTTTCACCTTTTTGAAAATAAACCAAGCATTGCAACACCGTTAAGCTTCCGCATTGAACATTTTAGCACTTTGCTGCACCTTTCTCTGGACCAGGTAGGCCTCGTTCGGAAGTCAACGGTATTCTATCTTAAAAAAATACAGCGAGTTGAATCCGACTGGTCTCTCGCAAAGTTCAAAAAGCACGGCATTTCCCCATGCTGTAATTAACCAAGTGTTTGGTGAACTGAAAATTAAGTATGATGGTTATCTTCACGTTTAAGCAGATGGTGCCAAGACTTCCTCTTTTTTTCCGTTGCGCTGTGTATTCTGAAAGCTTCTGCAAGGTTCAACAACTTGATTGTATTGTCAGAATGTTTAGTCCGGAGATCTATGCAGTATCGGTGGCGATTGATTACATTATCAATACGAAAAAACTGAGGGCGGTCATATTTGTTGACTCTCAAAGTGTGATTTTTGCAGTTTTCTCTCTTAAAGGTTCTAAAATTATGCTTGTACAAAAAAACATCGATATAAACTTAACTCTGCTTTGCATGGTGGTCAAAATATAAAATTTTGTTGCGTACGCAGCCACTTCGGCATACTAGGAAATATAGAAGCCGGCAAGCTTGCAGGCTCTGCAGCAGGGTTGGGCAGAAATACTCAAAAATGCATTTGGAAAAACAAATACTGGGATGCAATAAAATAGCGGCTAAAATACTGATACTAAAATATATCTGTAAAATGTATCGCGATACTTATCGGAAATACATTTTAAATAGAGGCAAAAAGTCTTTGTAAATACAAATACAGGAATACATTATAGGGAGTGCAGAAATACAAATACAGAAATACTGATACTGCAATACATTTTTCAAATTTGTTTGAGACGCCAACTGAGATGAAGCTTGAAGTTTGAAGTGGAAGTCTTTGATCCCGATATTCCTTTCCCGTATATGCTTGGAACTTTGCCTTGAAGGTTGTGGTTTCGGACGACGAGGAGTCTTCAATGGGCTCCAAAAAACTTTCCATCGAGGACTGACCACCTTCCCTTCCCTGACATCCTGTCTGTCTGACGAGGGATGCGAAAAGACTTCGACCTCTAAATAAATTCCATGTCACCCTAAATCCCATCAAGGCGTCACCACGCCCTTGTTCAATAAAGACGCCACAGTCAACATTGACTACATGACGTCACGGTGGAATGAACAGATATTGTTTGTCTGTAAGTGTGGCCTTTAACATAAAACTTTACCGTGCTGCTGTAGGAAAGGACAATACGTACTTTCGTCGCAGATTTCCTCGTTGAAGATCGGGAAGGCAGTGTCATTTGGAATTTTCGAAAATAGTAGACCACATGAAGCATCCTGGAAAACATGTCTTACCTTCTGTTACGGTTGAAAAACCGATACCGTGGCATCCCTGTTGTGAAGGTCCTTCCTGCCGACCCTCCGCCACCGACCCATGGATTGCAGTCCTCAAGTTTCGCCTAACATTTGAACATGTGTTGAACTTCACTGCGTGAGTCATCCTACTATTTAATGTCAACCACCGCCAGTGACGTGCTGCAACAGACTGTGACTCAGCTTTGCCGGCTGGGTGTACTGTGTACGCTAAGACAAGAGAAACGGTAAGCAGCGGGCATTGGATGCCAGCAAACAATGACTTAAGAAATTCCTTCCTAAGAACTGCGGCAGAAGATGCACTGACTCCACCCCTGGCACGCCACCTGGTTCGAGTCCCCAAATACGCAACACTTCTCAGAAGAAAGAAGAGGACGCATAGAAAAATAGTTTGGAGATTCGGAAGGAACCTTGGTCAGCATAGTAATAATGCCCCAGCATTTCCCTGACCCTGGTGCCTTCAGAAGTAAAAGAAAGCGTTTGGACTTGTTTTCTTATGAGGGGGGGGGTATTTCTCAAGAAATGTAACGAAATGCATTTCATCTTTTTCTCAAGAAATGCAACGAAATATATTTCTCCCTGATTGTATCGCGATACAAAGAAACATTCCAAATGCATTTCGATCCAGGAATACAGATACTGGTTAAAAACAATGTAACGCGATACAGAAATACAAATACGAATTTTATTTCTGAAATATATAGTGATACATTTGTATCGCGATACTGCCCAACCCTGCTCTGCAGGTGACCTTCCCACAAGCGCAGTCGTGTTTACCCTATCAAGATATTAAGTCCTTGGTGAAGTCCTCGATCCTTTATTCTTTGCAATTGGAATGGGATACGGCGTGCGATAACATGATTCATGTTACTAAACCTGTATTGGGAGTTTGGGAAAGCTTTTTATGCAAGATACGACTTCATGAAACGTTGAGCCGTCTCAGAATTAGACACTCTTTTATAACTCATAGGTGTCTGCTATCGGCAAGAGGTCCACCAGTCTGTGATCAGTGCCGTGACAGCCTCACTGTTTTGCATATCTTGTGGTTGTGTCACGGCCTTGAGCCCAAGCCATACATTAATTTCTCTGAATTCTTTTCAACATCGTATCCCATTTCATGCTCCTCCCCTTGTAGGTGAAAATCCTTCAGTCCCTTTTGAACGAATTATATAATTTCTTGGTGGTATTGGCCTTTTACACCGATTCTAGCTTTTTGTTTATACGTTTGGGAAACCCGTCCTATTGAACAATGACCGTTTCAATTAGTTTGGCGCAGATGGAATCGTAGCTTTTGCACCATAAACTCCACTAAACCTCTTTCATTTGACGAGTTTGTTTTGTGAATTCATTGCTGAAAATAATGGAAGACACACGGACATATTTAAAAAGGTACTTCGACGAACTTTGGAGCCACCCCTGCTAACTGTATTTTTTTTAATCCCTGGTTTTTACCCTTTCCCGTATGGTATTACGTTTCGAGAAATTCGGAATTGTTTTTTGGGAAAATCGGCAAGTGAATATGATGCTAAAACCAACAATCAAATATACTCTCGCTTTGTAGTAGCATGACATCAGTGGCAGGCAGACTGCAGGGCGAGCAGGTAGGTAAAGAGATGGACTATGCCGAGTACAGTATTTCGTGCTGTTTTCGCGGGTGCTAGAGCGACCTTTCAAAGCATTCACGTTACACCACGAAAGGGCTTGCACTCGGAAACAAATTCTACTGCTCAAAACGTGGACCCCTGCCTTCCGCTGGCGTCACGTTTTTCTTGTTGCCAGCAGAAAAATTCAGCTTGAAAACACAATGATGACGAAAGTTATGAATCCAAAACCTTTTCGAAGAAAAATTATTTTGGCCTAATATTCGGGTTACTCATTCAGCGATGTTTGTTGGTGTGCTTACCCAAATTTCATTCTAATCGGGGACCACAAACAAAACGCAAGAATACTCCTATGTGAGTGTATCTTCGCGCGTCTTAATCGTCATTCGTTCCTCTGTGTTCTTATCTACAGAATCTTCCTTTTCATTGGCTGCGGAACGTTAATAGTATGCTCGCATCGGCTTCGGAATGCTGCGCCTAAGATGCAGGCACTGTATTGAAGACGTTAAGAACCTGGTAAATTCTGCTGAACTTGAAGGTGCAGTAATTGTCGTGTCTCCTTAGCAGCATTCTTCTGGCAGTTCTCTCAACCTAATCGACTATAAAGTATAGGGTCAACAGGTTTTGAAAGGATGTTCGTGACACTTTTTGTTGGTAGAGAAGAAGACGGGCAGAGTGGGTTGCTTTCCCGCAGCTATTACATCATCCAAGTAAAGCTTTGAACTCACAGGGTTTTGTGTCTTCAGGGCAAGAAAAAAATTATGCATGCAAGTGACTCCCAGTTGTCGACGCTGCGCCGTGCTCTGGTAGAAAATGTTATGGAGGCAAAAGTGAAGCTGACATTATGAGGTTTCTTTTTTGAAATTTCCTTCATATTTAAGCACTGTGGCGTTTCTATTGATACAAAGCTTCCGAGGGCGAAGATTATATAGCTAAAATAGAACATTCAGTGCTGTTACCAAGTAAAGAAAAAGGACAGTAAAAGCACGAAATCGGAAAAGAGGGAACATTTCACTTGTTCAGTTCTGGGTTAGCGACTTCTTTTTGTGTTTCTGTACCCGATTTGCCGGTGTTTCTGGGTGTTTCTCAATGGAGGATTTAAATGAAACTTTAGTATTCTTCAAAAAGAGCACACAAACCTAAGGAACAAAGCATAGCACGAGCATACAATTAAGAACATGACAGGTTTATATATCACAATTTAATTATACATCTGATACTAGGAAAAATAGAGGTCTAAGCATTTCGTAAAATTCAGCAGAGTTCGTTTTTGTAATTATAATCTCATTTGGCAATACAATTTATTGGGCGCGCAATTACAAGCGCTAGGGCAGAATTTGTAAAAAAAAAACAATTATGACGCATGAATAAATTTTATTTCGCACACGGTGTCAACTTTGGCAGAAACTTGGTTGGGAGTGTTGAGAAAGGTCGTTTTCGTTTAATGGCTGCGGTGCTATATCTAAGGAAGATGGAATGGTCGACTACCTTAAGGACTACTCTTTTCCACAACATATAAACGATTTAAAAACGATAACGAGCAATACTCTCTTGCTACAAAGAAGGATTCCTAGAATAAAAATTTAGAATTTACTCATGGTCACAATGCAAAATATAAATAAATGAACTGCAGTTCCCTGATTTACGATTCGCGTATGTCGAATCTATAAAGCATTTTCGACAGGTCTGTGCTTAGAGACAAGCACGTTTTCCTCTTTCATCTGCTGGTACTGCGCATGGCCAGGAATCTGTTATTCAGTGAGTAAATCAACCGCGAATTCTTGGTTCATGGACTAGAGCAGGTGTCTCCAAACCCTTGGCCGCGGAGCCGTTTTGGCCGGCTCGCCGATGGCTGCAGTGCCGCGGTCTTTCCTGTGACCCCGTCCCCCGGCCCATTCTTACAAAGAAAAACATAAGCGCTCATAAGAAAACAAAACAAAACAAAAATACGGTTCCAACATGTGCACTAAAGAAGCACACGAAGATGTCAAAATGTATGAAAAAAATCCGTATCTGACCGCAGGTTCCTTGCCGTATTATTTATCATAGATCATCATCACGAGCGTTACTATTTATCGTCTCCTGATTCATGTATCTGTGGCTAATGAAAACTTCCCTTGTGTTCTCATGTATATTGTTCTTAGTAGCCTCTTTCATAACTATTGTATATTGACATGATCAGATCTACCGTTCTCATTAATTTTTTGGCCTGTGTGAATACGTTAAAGTTATTATGGTATTTTATTATTGCCTTGTGAGTTTTCTGGGTCAAAATTGTTTTGTAACGTCGTAATTAGCAACGAATTAAATTTTTAGAAATAAACCACTTATGGTTATTCACTCTTTAAAATGTGTTTGTGTAAAACGTGTAATGAGAAAAAAAAAAAAGAAGTGGTCGCACTCGCGCGTGACTTTTTCACGAGACTTTCCCCTTAGATAGCATCCCATCTGAATGTCCTGACGTAGGTTGCCCGACATCGTATAATCGAGCGGGGTCCGTAAGATTCGCACTCGTCTTTCAGAGTCGCCAAACGGTCTGATCCACTCCTCGTAGGAGCTAGGAGTGTCTTGGCCCAGCTGGGCCCAAGCATCGCTTCTGTATGTAGCGAGGGCCTCACATTCCCAAATCAGGTGGTAAAGTTTTGAGAGTGTGCCGTTTCCTTTGCATAGTTCACATCTTTGGTCGGCGGGTTCGTAATCAGGGTTCAGTTTTCTTTTCTTGATGGTCTCAAATTTGTGAGTCATGTATGGTGTTGTTGAGCCACCCGTACGAATTCGTCGTAATATCACCATTTTCTTGCGTTTGAAGTGGTTCGGCTAAATGGGATTTGGTTCGGGGTTGCAGGATTCTTTTAGTCGGTGCTTCCATTCCTTTTTTGTGCATCCGCATAGCTTCAACCGGGTCGTACGTTGTATCGGCAGTTTCAGTGTTAGTCGAAGAGGGGTCGGATTCTCCGGCGACACGCGAGGGGTGAGGACTGTTTAGCTCCCTCGCGGCGGCGTCATGCGCCGCCTCGTTGCCGTGGATGCCCGTGTGTCCCGGGATCCATCGGATGCAGACCTTTGTTTGGTGTACTCGGAATAGGTGCAGAGCCGTGTGGAAGATGCGTTTGATGGTTCTACATGTCCTGGCTCCGTGTCTTTCGCATTCTCGGATGACGTGCTGCGAGTCCGTAAATATGTATAGTTGATTTGCGTCGTGCTGTCTTTGTGTCACCTCTAAGTGACTTAAATGGCTCTCTATCGCGAAACGCACTGCCTTGGCTTCGGCGAGTTCGGGAGAGTAAGGATCGGCTCTTCGTGGTTGGGTTGTGGTCGATATCGATGCCCCCTATTAGGTGGTCTTTAGAATAGAAGATGGCGGCGGCTGTCGTGGCAGTCTCTGGGCCGGCGATTTTCATCGCCGCATGAGTGTACGCGGCCGTGAAGAACGGGTCCGCCAGAAACATTCGAACTTAGACTGCGTGGTTTCGGGCGTATTTCCTTCGTTTAGAGTGTTTCTGCGCGTCCATGTTGCGCGAGATTGGCTGGGACTGTGTGAGGTCGATGAGGTCCCATGGGGCGGGGGGGGGGGGGGGGGGGGGGCGGTTGTTGGGATGTCCCCTGCATCATTCTTGCCCTCTGGGCTGAGAAGCTTGGCTAACTTTCTGCCGTGCTCCGTGTGTTTCAGTCGAGCGTTGTGTGTGGCGACTTGTTTCTCGAGGTCTAGTCTCCAGTCGGTGAGCTGTACGCACTGCTTAGTGGCTTCAACGTTGGCAACCCTACTGAAAAAAACCATTTGGTGCCTGTATGAAAGTAAACGGGTTCATACCGTTAACAGTTTAGCCATACCGACCACCAGTTTGTCAAAGGGGTCGCCCGTATGGCTCAAAGGGGTCCCCCGTATGAGCCATAACCGTCACCTATTTGGGCAAACAGGTCACTTCTTGGGCAAACGGGTCAGTTGTCTCGGCAAATGGGTCACTCCTTTGGGCAAAGTTGTCGCACGTTTGCTCAAACCGGTGGCCATGTTGCACAAACGGGTGACCGGTGACCGGCAAGCTGTACCGGTTTAATCAAACGGCTCTCCGGAGCCCGTTTAATACTGAACGTACAGGTCGGGGGCATGGGCACGCCAGTTTCAGCAGTGGCAGCCTGTTTCGGGAAAGCCGGGAGCGCCGGTTTATCGATTTACAATCGTCCGCGTAATGCAAATAATTATATTTATATTTTGATTGAGCTGATGTTCGCTTATACTGCAACAACAATAAACATTTTTTTTTTTACGTAAACATGCGACGTTGCCGAGCGATATTTTTGACAGAATTTTATAACATTGGCGTTCTTTGTTGCTTCAATTTACTTATTCAGCTCGAATCTCTCTCGCAGAAGACGTGACCGCGTGAAAGAATATACTTCTTGACTCCCTTTCGCCTCAATTCAAGACTCAGCGAAGTAACGCGCGAACACGTGGCTGTACGAACATCGAGCATTGCGAGAGCAGGCCCGCTGTTGCAGCAGTCAAATTACGATCTCGCGCTGGGTGCTTTTTTTCGCTCGGGCGCAAGCCGAGCTTCAGGCCGGCGCGCGCCATTTCCAGGTTTCGAGCGTGCTAAAAGAATTCGCCTGCTTTCCGAGGCTGCAAACGCGACATAGTCAACGTTCTGTTGCAATTCGAAGAGAGAAGGAAAGCGCGTGTACAGCGGTACAGCGGTTGGTGCACCCTCTCCCCTAGCATTAACAGCAAAAAAAAAAAAAAAAACTAACCGCGAGATTTTTTTTTATTTTTTTTTATTGAAGGGTGGGGTGCGTCCCGGTGTCCTTCGCCTTGACCTCGCCCCCTTCCTCCCCTCTGGTCAGCTCTGTCACGTGACCCGCAGCAGCGCGCGAGCTACACACTGATAACCATCGAGATCCGGAACGGCGCGCCCAGCAGCCGCTTTTTTCTTTGTCTGCTTGTTCTCAGTTGCAGTTTGAACTTCGCTCGTCCCACCTGCTTCGATCTGTCGTCTAACCCTGCGGTCTTATTATAGCCTCGTCCCACTAGAGCGACAAACACTGATTTTTGTCCGACGACACCACAAAGTTCCGTGTTGCCGATGCTGTCCCACTGCAACGACCAACGTCCGCGACAATCGCCGACAAGCGCCGACAAACGATCGACGACGGACGAGTTCTTGTCTGTCGTTGGACTTGAAGCGCAGCAAGCAGTCCCACTGAGGAACATGTCTCGGAGACAAACTTAACCTCCTCGCCCGCTTGTGCATTCTGGTGCCTCCCTTCCCTCCCTTCTACCCTTCCTCCCGTTCCCCCCGTGGCTCGCTCCGCCGCTCGACCTTCAGGGAAGCCCTTGGCGGCCACTCCTCCTTCCCGCAGTTCCGGTCCCTCGATTCCTCGTAGTGGTCGCGGGCGCGGCTTGCTTGCTGGCGCCGGGCGGTCGTGTAGCGAAAAGGAATTTGCTGTGGCTGGTTTTGCTCGCAAAACTTGGTGCGCGAGGTGGTGCTTCAAGACGCAGAGGTCTACGTGCGCCCCTGCATCAGGATGGATACACTCATGTTCGAGGACTGACCAAAGTAAGACCACTCACCACGAAGTAGGACACGACGTTCCGCGGCAAGCCATTCCGGGAGACGAGAGACTTGTCATCACGCTCTGTGATATCAGTATGCCGTATTGTCCTCCGAAAAACGCCTGCCCTCGATCATTCGGATATGAAGTTTTAAACATCCTCAAAATCGGCGTGAAATTCCGTGGCGCTCAGCTAGAATTCCTCGAACGACCTAAAAAAGGAACGATTCGGGTATTCTAGTTCGGAAAAAGTTTGGTGTCGATTGTCACGACTGTTTGTGGAAAGTCGCCAACGGCAAATGAAGACAAGCGAAAGCTTTAATCAAGAAATAAAGTAATCGTCTCCACTTTCACCGTGTTTGTCGGCGCGTTTTATGCCCAAAGAGCAAAACACGAAAACCGCGTCGCCAGACTCCGTTTGTCTGTGTATTTTGAAGTGTTTTGTTGACAACTCCAGTCCCACTAAAAGACAAGTGTCCTTGTCCCCGTGTTCTGCGTCGTGTCCGCCAAGTGGGACGGCGGACTCCGACAAACAGGCTGTCTGTCGGTGTCGTCTGTCGCTCGTTGTCGTGTGTCGCTGTCGTTTGTTGCTGTCTGTCGTTCTAGTGGGACGCGGCTATAACAAGTACATACTTGAACCATCCACTTGAAATGCAATTTGTTACTTTCATTCCTCACTAGATGGCGCGAGCCGCCGCCCCACTCTGGCGGATATTTTTTACCATCCACCCGTTCATGTTTTGCCCTTGCAGTGACCGCACCGAGCGCGTCGCACGGCGGGATGCTTTGCGTTCGCCTGGTAGTGCGTCATGTGGTGCACCTACACAGTGGCGTGGCCTTGGGGGCGGCATTTTCTCGGTGCCGTGCGCGCACCAGACGAATGTGACAATAGCCGCGCCGGTGTAGAGCGCCTCAAGTAAGAGCGTGTTCAACTCAAACCATGGAAAGCGTTTTCAATTTAATGGCGGCGTTAGAGATGGCAGATTATATCAATTAAACACTTTATCGCGTTTCAGAAATACCCTATATTATCCTACAGAAACAAAAGTGTTGTCTAAAGAAAAATGTTATTTTATTATTCGCGCAAAATATTCAAGCATCTCTGAGAGCTATGTATAACCGGAGTTACGTTGAAAAACCATCTGTGGTCCTAGACCCACAGCAAAATTTTGCAATTTAATGGCGCCCATAAACACGCACCCCGGGAGAGCAGTTGAACACACTCTTATTTGAGGCTCTCAACGCCGGTGCACCACTATAAGCGCCATCTTGCGTCACCACGCGTTTTGTTTATTTCTTTTTGTGTTCGTCCGCGCGCGGTGTCCGTCTGCTTTGGTTTTTCTTGTTTCTTTACTCGCGGATTTACCGGTTCCACACAAATGAAAACGTGAAAGTTATCTTCGATCGGGTCACGACGTGGGTGACAAATCCACGGGCATATTTGCCCGTCATTGTTGGTTCAAAAAGAGTACTGTACCAGAATATAGTAGCCATACCTCGGAGTCATCGAGACGCCTCATAATGCTTTCTACGAAGTGTATAACATTTGCGATCTTCTTGCCACCACAGCAATCATCAGCAATCGTGGCGATGGTAAGACACTCGTCGTCCTCGTTGTCAGAAGAGCTGATTAATTCATCGAATGCCGCTGCGAGGATTTTTCGTTTTCGCAAGGTCGCCATCTCGATTGACTGCGCGTCTGCTGTTCTTCTTGCTTCACGCTCCTGGACGCAACGCTTGATGGGACTGCCTTCCGGCTCACCGTCGATTTTCTTTGTGGGCGTTGGGTCAACCAAAAGCCGCACCAGGAGACTGGGCTCCGTTGATCGAGGACGTCCGGTGTGCACCGGTGCACTTGATCGGACACGATGGGGCGCACTTTGGTGCCCTGGTGCGCACCGGTGAGAATGATCGAGGATGTCTTTAGATTGCAGGTTGGGGTAGAGCCTCACACCGAGCGTTTGTCGACTCATTAGGAAGTTTTAGCGAGTCGTTTTGACACGAACAGGCAGTCCTCGAACGTATCGCCGACGCCACTGTGCATGCGCGCGTGAGTTGTTGGGTGCTTCAGGATGGTATTCTGGTCCATTTTTCCCACTTCGGCCGTTAGGGTCGTCACCGAAATACAACCTGCACCGTTGACGACTCGGTGAAAAAAGATGGTGATCGGTGTGGCTACTGACTCCGCCGGAGCAGACGAGCGCTCGGATTAGGACAGCGGCAGGCGATTTGCCACCCTGCTACACTTTGCTTCATTTGTAGGGTGACCAGACATTCCGTTTTGGCTGGGACAGTCCCGTTTTTGAGGTCCGTTTCTGCCGTCACGTCTTTTTGTCCCAATAAAAAACTCATGTCCCGTTTTCGCAGGAGTGCATTGTTTCGAAATTGGCACCGCGCGAGTTGAAACAAACCGAAACTATGCCTACTCGGAAATGGCTATACGCATGACGCTAAACTTGGTGGGTCTCGTATGAAGCGAATGGTTACAAACAGCATCAGTTTGCAATAAAGAGAAAAGAGAGGTAGCGTAGCTTGATGGAAAGGTGTCTGCTTCATCCGCAGCGGACCCAGGTTCGATCCACAGAGAGAGGTTACTTTTTAATTTTTTTCTCTCTCTAACATTTTTGCTTGTCGAGCATTTGGCGATATTTACACTTCTTTTTTACAAATAACACTGAAAAAAAAAGAGTGTTCTTGACGAAACTTTGTTGAACTAAATTGTATGGGACTCCCTTTCCGGCGGCTTGGGTTTTAGCACTATATAGCTCCTTCGGAGCAGAGTAGCGCAATCTCGAACGCCATCTCAAGGCGACTAGCGGCGAACGCCCGGGGGTTCCATCTCCGGTCACAAATGCATCGGGAACGTGAAATAATCGCTGTTTCTTGAATATTCTGGGATGTACGGAACGACAATAGTTTTTGACATAATAAAGGAACATTTGAGAATAATTTGCGCTGAGTTCTGTGCCATGTAAGAGCGTATCTTTTTTTTTTTTTTTAATTACCTGAGCGGCATCATGCAGCAAACGACGCGGCTACGTCACACCGTTCACGTGACCCTCTCTGGCCAACCCGGAAAGTCCATCTCCGCTGCGTACAAAAATCGTCTGCTTCAAACGTTATTGCCTTGAAAATTGCCTTCTCAAAATTTTCTCACGGATCCGATCTTATGAAAACTTTGATAAAGTGCTTACTGCTTTACCAACTTCACGACAGGCTAGTTTCGAAAAGTGTGAACGCGGCGTTTATTTTTTAATCAGTCGTGTTGCGTCGATCTCCATGTGGTTTCCCATGGGACGGGCTAAAGTCACTAGATCCTGGGAAAGTAGCGCCTTTGCCTTCCCTGCCTGCTAGCCGAACACAAACATATACTGACATACAAACGACCAAAACCTCGCAAGGCGAATTGGTTTCTCCGTTGCCATGACAATCGCCATTTTGGCCCCTTCAAATCTCCGAAGCTTCGAGGGGGTCGTTCTAATCCACTCGTACAAAGATCACCATGGAGCATCATTGTATTGAAGGCGTTCCTCGCCAATATAAGCGTCCTTGGCAGTGTGTATGCAATCAACTTATCAATCATGCCAATTTCCACGGATCTCTTACAATTATATTGTTCTTCTTGCGTATTTGAAAACAAGAAATTTATTTTTCAATGCTTCCAAGCACCGACGCCGCGTGTGGTTGTGGTTCGAAGATGAACGCTTGTTTCGCCGGTGTGTGGAAAAAACAATCTCGGTATAAAAAAAAAAAAAAAACGTGTCAATAGAGCTACCCGTCATCAGAGAATTTAGATCGACTCCCCAAGAATGGAGAGGTCAAGGAGAAATTGTTAAAGGGGCCATGAAACGAATTTTGGGCTGGGATAAATTATTTTAAATTGGGACTTTACTAATCGCATATCGTTTAGTTGGCCAAAAGAAAGAAGGTCGAAAGTCAACAGCCAGCTTTTCGGTATGAACATTTGAAAATATAGCGGACTATTTTGTACCTTCTTTCCCAGAGCGCGTCAGCGGTGCCAACCTGACGTCAGCCGAGCCCAGCTCACGCATGGGACACGAGAACTGCGTCACTCGGACGTATGCGCTTGCCAACAATCAATCCGTCGACGAATATTTGGATTCGCGTTCGTGGCCAATGAGTGCTCTGACGGAACTTATCGTCACTGGGGAATGACAAGTTCTATGGTGTGCATAAAGAGCACGGTGGAAGCTAGGAGTCATCGCACCGGTGCCGAAGAATGTCACGGCGACGTGATTTCACAATTCGAATTTGAGTTGAGGATTAAAGCTAAGGAGGAAGAAGTAGGAAAATCGTTTCATGACTCCTTTAATTTCAAGGGCCAAAATGGCGACCATATGAGGAGCTTGGCGCTACTTTCCCACAATCCAGTTACTTTAGGACGGGCCACCTCCTGGAATTCTCAGTACCACGTGACTCGCGCCGAGCTGCTCTCTCGACCATGTTGTCGGCAAAACACGCGGATCAAAGGATTGCGCTACTCTGCTCCGTAGGAGCTATATAGTGATCTAGCTTGGGTTAGCGTGGGTTGTCGGCTGGACGACGCGAAGCGGCGTGTACTGGGGGCCAAGTGGGTTAATAGTTTTGTAATGACCAGCCGCATACTGTCGCCGAGAAGCGGCGTGAACGCAGGCGGGGGATATTTACCCTGAGAGTAGAATTTAGTGCAATATGTTGACGTTGTAAAATAACAGCAGTGTTTTCATTAAACATTTTCTCCCAATCTTATTCTTTAATACAACCCTCCTCGCCCCCCCCCCCCCCTTGCTGGCATGTCCCCTTTTATACCTTGTAGAATATGGTCACCCTATTCATTTGAGAAATAGAACCAAATAATTTCGAAAACTGCTCACAATGGTAAGCGACCGTGAAGGCTGTGAACTACGAATGCTAAAACATTTTCGTGTTCTGCGGGCTAGCCAGCTGCCAACGCGACCGCGAGCAGACGATGTAATTTGGTTCGACGGCACACAATGTGAGCGATCGTTAAAGTTCAAGATGACGCAGACATAAAAGATACCGTAACGGTCGTTCGGACACTTTATACTCTACCTAGCTTCGGAGGTCTTGAAATTTCAACCCATAAATTTTACCTCGGTCGTCTTGTTTCCATCACCCGTACGCCGTGAAACACGAGTCACAGATTTGCATGCACACTTCAGAGTGTTTACTAGAAAATTGCACTGCCGGCCAAGCACAATCATCATCATCGTTTACACGGATGCGCAAGTTCTACTATTCGTTTAATTACATTAAAATTTCAAGTCCGGTTTCACGGCACAGATTAGCTGCAGCGTTCTTTTTTTCGAAACCGTGTGCTGCAAAAACGACTGGTTAAAACTCTCTAATAATTGAAGGCAGTTGCTTACCGAACGCCGTCGACGTAACACTCGGGACCAATCTTAGCATACGCTGGGTCGGTGTGCGATGGCGTCAAAATATTAGTGCGCAGCCTTACTATTCAGGCGGAATAGGGTAAGTCAAACTCGCATTGGGTCTTACCAGCAAAGCGGTGCTCTGTCTTGCTCAAATGAGGAGACTCGTTCCTCGGGCGAATATACAACTGCGAAAGTCCTGAAACTACTTTTTTTAAAGAGCTTGAATTTAAAACCCTCGTGGAAACATTTAGCCGAAGGTCGCACAGAAATATGAGCATGCCAATATCGTTCTTCGATCTTTGTGAAAGAGTAAAAAGCGATGCCGTTGTGCACGAGCGTGGTTTAAATAGTTTTTAATATAAAACGGCAGGAAACTATCTTTCTGTGTTCCCTCCTGTGAACTACAGATGTGGTAGCGTCACGCATGCGTGGAACGCTTTAGATTCGTCAAATGCTCCTGCCTTAACTTCAACATCTGTTCTAAAAAAAAAAGAAAAGCAACCGTTGTACGACGTGTTTTCCAGGGTGTCTTTCCATTCAACCGCCTTGGTCGTCTGCACGAAACGTTTTATAGAAGAGTAAATCACGCATTTTGTTGTCTGAATAAAATAATATATAGCGCACAAAACACACAGACCAATGTAGTATAAACGATTGCAAGCAGGGCATCTGACAGGGCATCTGGCGGCCGCCATGTTCCTGCTCGTGTGAGCAAGCACGTGCAATTGTAAGCTTGCCAAAGCTCCCTTCACGCGCATATGCTTCGCGTGCTTGAGAGCTTGTGGCACCAGTCGGGCCGACATGCTTTCAAGCGTCTATAGGGAGTATTCACTGGCGGCCATAGCCGTGTGCGCGACTGCTGAGCGCGTGCTCATGGCGAGCTTCCACAGTTCTTTTGCAACGTGCATTCCACACCATCAAGATTGCCGGTCTTAGCAACCTAGTAATGTGAGTTCGTTCTGAGAATGCGCTCTAAACAGCACCCACAAATATGGCGTCCAGTGAATACTCCTTATAGGCCAACGCGCTCTTTCCAAACAAGCCATCACGAGGTATGGGCGAAGGCGCAGTTTTCGCATGAGGTGTGAGCACTGCGCATGCGCAGAAACCAGATTCGCGTCAAGTAGAGCGTCTGCTTATGAGCTCTGCCAACAGCAGCGCCACCTCAGCGGCCTGACGTCAGCGCCGTGTGTCGGTGAATAAGCATACAGGACAAGCGCTACTTCTACTACTTTGGGTTTTGTGGATTGCGCCCCTATATATT
Source organism: Ixodes persulcatus (assembly GCA_013358835.2). Lineage (NCBI taxonomy): Eukaryota > Metazoa > Arthropoda > Arachnida > Ixodida > Ixodidae > Ixodes > Ixodes persulcatus. The sequence goes on from JABSTQ010004204.1 coordinate 34,283, forward strand.
CTTTTCTTTGAACCAGCTTGCCCACATCGTCACTTTAATACAACTATTTGTTCTGGGCCGCCTAAGCTTTCTTGTCAACTCGTCTAAATGGAAAACAGCTTCGTCACTGCAGATGATGAAGGCCAACGTGAGTGTTTATTTTTTCGAGTCGTTCTCATGTCTTTCTCAGAAAATATCGCACGCTGTTCTAAGTCGGCGTTCTTCAACGCCTCAGCAATCTGCATATTGAAAAGTTTAAATGTGGAAGTTTTCTAAAAAAAAGAAAAGAAGTAAACTATTGGGGGCTTACACGCCAGACCAACGAAGAGTATATGTAAAGACCTAGCGGTGGATTGATGATTTATTGCGACCACCTGGAGATTTTTTTTTTACGTTCAATCGGATGCTTTATGTAGGAGGCAGGTGCACACAGAGGCACCCCGGGGCGCTAAGTTACACATGACACCCACCGAAAAAAAGGCTTCGTCAAACTGCGGGCGCATCATTCGGGGTTCGCCACACGGAAACTCGGGGATCCGTGGTCGCGCGCTTTGCCACGGATCAACTTAGGCGGCTTAAAGTTTTGTAGATATATTTCTAAAGGTCCGTTCACACTCTTGCGACCGCGTTCGACCGAGAGAGACCAGACCGGTTTTTAAGCCTCTTGCGATCTCTTAGGACCAGTTCCGACCGAGAGAGACCAGACCGGTTTTTAAGCCTCTTGCGATCTCTTAGGACCAGCTCCGCTGCTGGTCCTAAGAGATCGCAAGAGGCTTAAAAACCGGTCTGGTCTCTCTCGGTCGAACTCGGTCGCAAGAGTGTGAACGGGCCTTTAAAGGAAACTGAAACGGTTCTGTAATTGAGGAAAAATACTTCAATTCTCTTTGTTTCACCTACAAAATCACAAATATCGAGATTATTCTCGATATTTGTGATGTTATGATCATAAGGTCAAGGCTACGATATTTGCATAGCCTTGACAGATTCGTTTCAAAGCTATGCAAACGCACTCTTACTATTTTCAAAAGCGTCAAAAAAATACTTCACGACTGCTGTCGATGCGGGGGATATACTAGAGCCTCTGTATAGACATTTGCAAGCATGGCGTCGCGGCTGGTGCCCCATCCGTGCAAGCACGTGCAGCATGCACGCGAAGATAGCCTTGGCAGGCCTGGAATTCCACGTGCTTGCTTACACGAGGAAGAGCATGGCGGCCGCCAGATGCCCTGTTTGCAATCGTCTATATGACAGCATAGCTGCCAGAGTAGCGCCACGCTTTTCCCTGTACAGCGTCTCACCGCGATTGGTCACACGCGGTACCATAGCAACGAGCAGAGCTGACTCAGTTTCCATAGCAATCGAATGACTACTCGTCACGTGACCTGTTTTTTTTGTTTTTTTTCATCAAGAGTGCACTATTTCTGTTGGTCGATTATTTAATTGTTCTTATAACCTGGACAAGATGACTTGTATTTGTGTTCATCCCTCGCTTGAAGAAGCAGTCTTGTTGCAAAATGTTGACTACCATTCTGTCAGTCTCAATAATAGACTTTTTTTCAATAGTGTGTTCGCCTATAATTCGTTTCACCATAACTTGGCAAAGGGCAACTGCCACAGCACCCTAGATCCAATCAGAAAGACGTAGTAAAGGTTTGTGACAAACCTCTGCAGAAGGAGAGCACTCCGGTGGTTTGTTGTCACTTGCCTCTCTGCAATGTGCAAATTAGCTCACTGGGACTCTAGCCTTTTCCGTTTGCCGAATTGTGATGCAACGAAGTACAGTAGCTACTACGCTAATTACCCAAGGCCTTCATATTTTGGGTATTTATTCCACAATAATGTTATGTCAGCAATCACTGTGAACTCGGCTCGGCGGCTATTGGACTCGAGTGCTGCATTAATTAGCGTTCGACGTAAACTGGGGCCCATTCACCTGCTTCATGCCAAAAAAATGGTAATAGTCAATGTTGCTTGATGTGGTTTTGCAAAGGGTCTATTGTGTCGTAGGTATATGAAGTGTCCTGCTATATAACAATGCATCAACACACACTATTAAATTTAGATTCTCAGGGGCGAGTTCGTCTTTGTAATTATCAAGTTGCAGACATAAATATTTCTTACGACTGTACTATTTATTTTCTGTTGCTGGATCCGTTTTGTGCTCAATAATGTCAGTGTGCTATGATGTTATCATCGTGTGTATAGTTCTAAATATCATCTCTGCAATGCCGACAAAGGCCCTTGAAGGGAATAAATGAATAAATAACATTCATATCACTGGAATAAACAACATTTACATCACTTGGCCTGTCGGCAAGAACTCCTCATATACGGCGTCCGTCTTCTTTGATGGCGTTGACAATTCTCTGGAGACCATCGTGCTGTCCTTGGTTGAACCCCGTCGGCTGTTCATCGCCCAAACAAGGGTAAGACACGCTCCTCGCCAGTCGGTGAGACAATCTCATGTTTAATAGATGAATGGGTTTTGAAAATATATGATGCTCAGAGCACATTCCATGACGATGAGGGAGTCGAGAAGGAGTCATGTCCCGAGGCGATCGTCCTGTCGTGGCCGGCGTAATCGGATTTTGTTCCATCCGAGCGAAGCCCGAAAGTACAAGGACGGTACCTACGTCCCACGAAGCGGCCACCATCCCGGCGGCGCGGAAAACGACTCGCTTTGTCCGTGCACCTACGATACCTAGCAGCTCTCGTCGCCCGACAGCCCCCTGGCTGCGAATCGTCTCACTTCAAAGAAGAAACAGGCACCGTTCCTTCAGAGGCCCGTGCCGTACCGCCATGCCAAGCTTCTTTTACCACTTTTCAATGAACAAAATTCACTGGACGCCATATTTGTGGGTACTGTTTAGAGCGCATGCTCAGAACGAGCTCACATCAATAGGCTGCTAAGACCGGCACTCTTGATGGTGCGGTTTGCACGTTACAAAAGAACTGTGGAAGCTCGCCATCAGCACGCGCTCAGCATTCGCGCACACAGCTATGGCCGCCAGTGAATACTCCCTATAGACGCTTTCAGCGCGCGCCAAATTGAGCCGCCATTGCCGACCTTCTCTTGTCTTACCGAGATGCCGAGCCACTGAATCGGGCGTTGACGAGTCTCCACAAGGGCCTATGCTGGGGAGAAGGACGCGGTAGAATCTAAAATGGCAATGACCTGACCTACTGTGGTAATGATGAAGTGGAGCGAACGGAATAAGAGGGAACAAACACTGAAGGTCGGTTATGGCGGCGCCCATGCACAGCTGCCTGAAAGCGTCTATACTTCGTTTCAACTTAAGTGCAATCGCGGGCGATGCTACAAGCGCGAGCATGTGGCCATGAACAGTGGTTGCACTGCAGGAGTGAGCGTGCTTGTCAGGGACGCTGTAAGCCAGGAGCTCGCGCTTGTAGCATCGGCTGCGTCAGGACTTTAGCTGAAACGAAGTATAGACCTTTCCAAAAAAGAGCGAGGGGCCGGTGCCATCTTGAGTGTTCGTGCGTATGGCGCGCGCTTTCCTCGCTTTCCGAAGCGACGAACACGCACGTGCTGGGCTGTGAAGATCGCACGCTGGACTGTGATTTTTGTAAACATTGGAAAGGTCTATAGACTAAAAAGTTGTCGCTCGGCGTCACTAGCAGCACGGTTACCATGGCAACCTCTCTGGCTCAAAATGGAGATCACTATCGGCGCTTCTGACGTCGTGCATCTAGATATTTTAGCGTCGTTTCGCTACTCTGGCAGCTACGCTACCATGTACAGTGACTCTAGAATATACCTGGCAAGCTCGCAACTGCACGCGCTGCCCACACGAGCGACACGTCTTTGGCGGCCGAAACATCTGGGTATGAAGTAACGACTGCTCGGAGGTTTTTCGTGCTTTCTCGCGTTTAGTAACATCTTCGGGGAAAATGAACGCAATATTAAGATTCACGGGATAAAAATACTCTAAAATTCAACTCTAACTCGTTTTTTTCTTCTAGGAGAGTTTTAGCTTCTTGTTACATAAAAACAACAGAACCCTGAATTGTTCTATTGTTTTTCTTTAAGGACCTCAAGGGCCTCTGAAAAATAAAATATGCGGATATTTTTTTTAATTAAGCACTCCAAATATGTACCGCCCGTTTCAGTTATTTAGTAAAAATAATTACCGTAAACAAATGCACCGCAAGTCGAGTTTTTATTCTAAAAGCTCATACCCATGGACTGATCATATTTTGTTTTCAGAAGCAGGTTTCTTCAAACCTATTTTGTGCGAGCTCTGATTATCTTTCCTAACTCCGAAGGTTATAATACGATTTCTTTTTACTGTAATGGCTTTATTTTCAATTTCGTCAGAAAGATCGCAAGAGCTAGATCTCAAAGAGTAAAAAAAAAAAAAAGAAAGCTAGCGGGAGCAAGGGCAAGGCCAATTTTTTTACTTCACATATATGAAGAAGATCTGTAAACTTTTCGCCGCCTGTAATAGTTGCACGCCAAAAAAAAAAAAAAAAAAAACATCTATTAAATTTTTTGTTAGGCAATTTATTATGGCTTAAGGACACTACTCAATCACTATTTTTCTGCAGGGTCGCACATCATTTAAAAAAAAAAAAAAAGACTCACTGCTCCGAAACCGAAACCGAAACATGAGCACGGAGATTCATGGCCGGCTGCGTGTAGCAAAGAATGAGGGGTTGCCGGAAGTCAGGTGGCTATCGCTCCCGACCCAGTTTCTTTTGTATCTCTCCGTATCTTTGGCGTGTGAAGCAGACGACGATGACGAAGCTCTGTGCACCGTTTGTCATGCGATTATTTCGCACGTTTATCCCTTCCTCTCGCTGTTCTGCGCTTGAAGATCGATTAACCGCTACGAAGAACGACAGTTACGAAGTAGCGGTCCCAGGTCCCTCGTGCGCAGCCATCGCGTCGTCCACCCCGTCGCCATATTGAGAATGTTGTGGTAAATGTACTTTATGTGATCTGTGAAACATTTTGTTTTCAGTCAACGTCTTTGCAGTTTCTTGGAAGCCACAAAGAGCGGGGTTCATATCCTTTTCAATTTTTAATATTGCATGTTTGCCTTGATAGTCTTCTACATGTTACTTGAAAAACAAAGGAATCGATTACAATCACAATTACTCGTGGTTAAAATATTTAATTAGATCACTTGATTACTCGGAAAGAAAAAAATTCGTAGTTACTTTAAAAAGTAAATGTTACTTTTCCGATTACTTCGGATTTTCAAAACAACAGATTTTTCTGCCTGTTTGAAAACAAGTCTTTCGTACTTTCCATCATTTCATTAGAATAATCGAATTATAATCATCTTATCTTCTTAATCAACCAATTTGGCTATACTATTTTCATATCGAAGACTTGGTTCCAGGATTCCTTGCTAGAGAACGTGTAGAAACAAAGGGCGTCATTAGAAAGGGTAGGGAAATATACTAACGACGACAAGCAATTCTAGTACTGCCAAAATAATCAAATCAGTCTTGTGATCACTTCCTAATATATGTATTGAAATTATTTCAAAATTACTCCGAAAAGTATTCGATTACAAGTAATTTGATTACTTGCAATAAGTACCGCGTACAAGCCTGGCCTTAGATGGCCCACGACTTTGAATATATTTGGTGCGCAATAAGTTAAACTGCTCGTGGCCATGGAAAAGGGAGTGAGCGCGCCTGAAACGGGCCGATTCTCCTCCCGCGGTTTTCGGGCGGAAGATAGACGAATCTCGAACCGCAAATTATGTTCTGTATATAGACGGGCTCGCATAGATCATGTTATATATATATATATATATATTATATATATATAATAAAAAAAAACCTCGAGCATAAATACTCTTTCAGTGTCCATTTAATAAACGGAATGATTGGATTATTGCGGCAGGTCAGTTAAAAAGAAACCTTTTCAAAAGTCCATCAAGCAACATTGGCGGTCGCCATTCCTTGGTTACTCCCTCGACGGGGGGAAGAGGTAGGGGTGATGTTTTTAGTTTTTGTTGCCCGATCCCGCAAAAGGTCCTCCTGGTGATATCCCACACCGCCCGGTGATAGTTACGAAATTGCAAAGGGTACAAAAATTGTCGAAAGAAAGAAATCATACTTTTGGTCCTTAATTTCTAGAGTAGGTGGCGCAAGCTAGCGCCCGTTATAAAATGTAAAGCCGTTAGCATCCATCCATCCATTGGGCACGAAGCGTGTGATTGGGTCCGTGTCCTCGCCAAACCCTGTCGCAGGACTCCTTTTGGAATGGAGCTGAGCCGAGTTCACGCCGAACGATGACGTAACCCCCGTGTGCAGAACACGCTCAGAGTATACGTTGCCAAATAATGGCGGGCTCAAATAATTTACGGAGCAGGTACTATATACTTTGTGTATCAAGGAGTGGCCAGGCTCTTTAAATCGACCGCAAAATTCGGCTTCTTAACCTATCGCGCTACGACTTTGTGCAGCGTTGCCCACATGTGGTGCATTTTTTTCGTAAAATTTGCAAAGAGCGAACTTACCCGAGGAAAAAGTTAAGAATGAAAAAAGCTTAGCTCCTATGGAAAAGCGGCGAAGCCAAAGGTCTTCAAACAATACGGTGCCGTTTCGCACGGGAGCCAAGAGATGGCTCAAGCGGTCGCGATGCCAACTGCGCCAACGAACGAGCGTACGGCGCCGAGAGCCGACGTCTTTAGAAGACGATCTTTTCGACTCAAAAGCGGCGCGAGCTTTTCTGATATCAGTTGCCAATGCATTATGTTATCATTTTTAGTGATAAAACATATTGAATGGACAGATAATCGATTAGAAAAAGGGTTTGTCGGGATATTTTGACAGCTTTTTTTGGGGGGTACCGATGTCGTCTGCTTTGCAGTTCCTTGTTGTTACCGCGCCTGTTTTTGTTTCTGCGACTGTCGCCGCCTGCGGAACGCGCTCCGCTTTTGAGTCGAAAAGATGTCTGCTAAAGACGCCGGCTCTCGGCGCCGTATGCTCGTTCGTTGGCGGCGTTCGTTGCGCCATCTCTTGTCTCCCGTGCGAAACGGCGCCGTATAGTTTGAAGACCTTTGGCTTCGCCGCATTTCCATAGGAGCGAAGACTTTTTCTTTCTTTACTTTTTCCTCAGGTAAGTTCGCTCTTTGCGAATTTTACGAAAAAAATACACCATCTGTGGGCAACGCTGCACAAAGTCGTAGCGCGATACGTTAAGAAACCGAATTTTGCGGTCGATTCAAAGAGCCTGGCCACTCCTTGATACACCCAGTAGATTACGCGCACTTTTTAAAAATGGTCTATTATAGCCTAAAAGCGCCACATGCGAGCTGATGAGCAGTGTACAAAATGTTTGCTCCAGAAACATCAAGCCTACTAAATTGAATGGCGGTGCTTTTTTTGTCAGAACAAAACTAGAATACGAATTGGCGCACGGTGTCCCTGTTAACACGCTGCTGTATAGAGCGCGACACTTTTAGCACGAAATACGACATGGGCGCTTTTTGGCATTTTACTTAGACTAAGTATTGACGGCCGCCTAACTTTGCAACTTAGGTTGTTGCCCTGATTGAGGACTTTCCGCCACACAAGCAAGTTTTGCAGAAACTGTTTAGTTCAGGGGTCTCCAACCATTTTTTTTCTAAATGGCCGGACTAGAGATCTGTCGCAGCCTCGAGGGTAAAAAAAAGGAAAGAAGAAAACCTTATAAACGAAGAAAAAAAAAAAAAACCTCGATAAGCATTTAATCGCAAAAATCGATATTTGTGTGAGTATTAATAATGAAATCTGAGGTAGATGAGTGCATATACTTCACACTGAAGTTTAATATTTAGCTAATTATGACGTCAGGCAACACTTGTCACCAAGAAAACTCACCAGGCATAAAACACCGAGCGTGGGAACTTTGACACATTTGCGTAGTGCAGAAGGCTAATGAGAATGATACAACTATAATGCTGACAATATGCAATAATTGTGAAAGAGCACACTAAGCGCAATGTGCACAAGAACAAATTGGACTTTTAGCGCAGTTACACAGACACGAAGCAGGGGATTAAGAATGGCAATGCTGTCGATGAGAATGTTGAATTATTAATAGGCCTGAGGTCCCGTGTTACGTTGCAGTTTCTCTCGTCCGTTTCCGGCATCTTAGTCTGCGCATTTGGAGCGCTTCGCGCGCCGTTTCTTTACGCTCACTTATTTTTCGGTCGCTAGCAGCGGGTCTACTGGAAACGGGCCATGGCCCGGTCTTTATTGGAATGTCTGCGGCCAGCCGCGGGCCGATCGGGAGATTTTAAGGGGCCAGATCTAGCCCAAGGGCCGAGATTCGGAGACCCTTTGTTGTTGTTTTGTTTTTTTAATACAAAAAAAACGGGATGGTTTTTTTAGTGTTGCGTTGTGTACCTTTTCTTCGTTGAACATCTGAGAGCATGCGCGGTCAAGTTTTTTTTTTCATAAAGTTTGGTTTACTTTCTTCACTTTTTTTTTACAAAAGAAGATTTGCACCGATGAAACTTTGGATAGACCTACAGCGTTTGTGATTAATTGCATCTGGGTACAATCTGTAACATCGTTGCTATCGCAGAGTAAAATGGGCCCGTTCGCGGAATCCATCCTGTAAAGGCAAATGCAATGCCCCGTTGTGCAATGCCCCGTTGTGCGTTGTGAATTTAAACTAGAATTTCTTAAAGCAGGCAGATACATGTTCATCGCTTCATGTATCTTAAGAAAGCATGAATTTGAATCGCGCATATAATCTGAAACACTCATAAATCTGCTTCCTTTCAGATTGTGGCGCTGAAAACAATCAGAGAAAATGAATTTGCTCTGAACAAGGTAATTTTATGATTCCTAAGGTACTTATATCATTGCTGTCAGGTAAGTCTATATACACACATATATATATATATATACATGGTGATTGAAGCTTCTGGGCCGGTGATTATTCAAAAACACAAGAAAGATCCATGGACTAAACAAAAACAAGGGAAGATTTATTAACGCTTCGAGAGGAGGCCTCTCTTCATCAGAATGACGAATGAGGGGACTTGGCACGATTTTGCTGTAGTCCCGCAAAGTAAACAGTAACAGCACAAACCTAGCTTACACGAAAATAGAAGTGAGAACGGCGTCCCGCAGTCGGGGCAGTGGGGGAGACACGAGAAAATCCCGGCCGAAAGTATGAACCCCGCAAGCCGCGCATTAAAAAACAAAAACGGACAAGGAGGGTATTGAAGACGGTATAAACCACAACCAAATAACCATTAGGGGAACAAACAAGGGTAAGGGGTGAGGGGGAAATCACAAAACGACACCCAACGCAATAAAAAAAATAGTTACTTGGAATGTTTTTGGAAATGTAGAAATGTGGGAATCGCTCTTGGACTCTTAATTGCAAATGTGATTCCAATTTACTTCTTGCGTCTGCTTTTAAATTTAGACGTCAATGACTTTAAGTGGTGTTAATATCCCGGAATGTTTGTTAATGCCTGCTCGCAGTGTGTTGAACTCACTCATTAGGGACGATTCCTTCTGTCCAGCTCACGATGCGAACCAAATCCAGACTCTAAAATTCTGACAGTTAACTTGTCAAATTGGTCGTCAGGTAGTTTTAGGTGATTTCCCCGCTCTAAAAACCCGCAGACCCATGGGGTTATGAAACCATGTGGGTCCCACAGAAACTGTATGGGTGTTCGGGTCCCTATGGGTCCCCGCACAGTTTGTTTGGGTGTGTGGGTCCCCACAGAGATTGTGTGGGTGTATAGGTCCCCATGGGCCCCCGCATAGTCTGTGTGGGTCTACGGGAACTGTGTGGGTCCTGCCGAGTTCCTATAGGAGCTGTGTAGAACCAAAGTCCTGTGGGAGCCGTGTGACTAATCCATAGGGTTTCATAATCCCATGCTCTGTGGGAAATCTGTGTGGGACCCTGTGGGGAAATGCATGCTTGACACCGTACTTCACTGCAGACCATCGCCAAGAACTGGCTGGTTCTATCTTTATTTACTGCTTGGCTCTTTGTTTCTCTTGCTTTCGCAGGTCGTTTATTTTTTCTCCCAGTATGTGGTTCACTTTTGCTGTCGTCGACATCACAGCAATGACATCTGCATGATGCTTTTGTCCCCTGAGCTTCATCGCTAGGCTTTCTGAAAAATATGCAATGACGAAATATTTAAAGGAGCACAGATTGTAGACATAAGGCTTAAACAAATGTTCATTTAAATCACATGCAACATCACTTTCATGAATATTTTCATATGGAATAGCCTTTAATAATGACGCACTTGAAAATTGCAAATTCGACATACCCTATAAAATAAATAATTAAAAAGGTAATTACCAAATCTTGGTTAATTAGTCAACATATTGTGACGATTATCCCCTTATCTATGTCCACCGAGCCCCACAAATAAACAGTGAAAACGGCATGCACGTAACTCTCGCCCCCTTTTTAAACAAATTATGTTTGAATTAAAATGACACATCCTGTATACAGTCAAACCCGATTATATCGAACCCGGTTAATTTGAACTATCCCTTGTATCAAACTCTTTGTGAACAGACTAGTAGCTGCAATAAAAATACATAGTGAAAAATGCGGCTACATCGAACGAAAACTGCAGCGTCTCCCGATATATCGAACTGCCAAGAACGCCATTTAGCTCTGCAAGTTGGCTTTCCCCCAACGAGTGCGAGCCGTAGGGGGAAAGCCAGCTTGCAGAGAAAGCTGACTTTTTTTCTTTTGGGCAACCGCGTCAACCGCCCGGAAGAAAAATAAATCTCTTTTTCGGAGGAAGTGGGGAGAGGATGAGCCTGTGAGACCTTGAAAAACGAAGAAGCGGCCACTGAATAGCCGCGTGGAGCGTCCCTCATGACGTACAGACGCTTCTTCGAGAGTAAACAACTTTTCTAAATATGTCGTGCTTGTTCGGTGTCAGATTCATTAAAACTCTCATATAGAATTACCCACTATATGGAACTGGTATATGTTTTTTTGCGAGCTCGATATAAGCGGGTTTGACTGTATAGCATTTAGCAATCATCACCATTTGAAAGCTTTTTACGCCCAGTTCCTGGTTTCGACAAGTAACGGGCTCATGAAAGATACCGTCTCCACGTCACCGTTTTCCACAACCAAAATCTCTAGAAAAACGTGCTGGTTATACCCTTAATGTAATTTTTTTTACACTTGCCTGACTGCGCGGGCCACTAGCAGACGCCAGGCGGGCCGCGTGTTTGAGACCTGACATATGGTGCCCCTCTCCTATCTAATTTTTGAGCAAGCCAAGATCAAACCCTTAAAAATAAGTACAAAGCTGATGCTGAATTCAGTTCAGAGTAAGTGATTAAGAGTGTTCAAACATCCTACCAGTCATTGAGAGTACTAATATACATCACAAATTATAACCGTGCTTTTGTTTGCCACTGCATGACAAGTACGTAGAGCTACAATAATGTTTCACAATACCTACTGGGAGTTCACATTGTTCCATGGGCACATCGTAGTGACCAGATAGATGGGCATATTGCGCTATGGTTTATTACAAGGGCATGCCTGAAAGCGGTGGCTTCAGCATTTCAAAGATCAGGACATAAACCCCCTTGAGGTAAAAAGAAGAAAAAAAAAACGAGAATTGTTTTTTCAACAAAAAACTTTCCGCAGAGCCTTTTTTTTTTGTGAAGACATCAGATATTATTGAGAGCAACTGTGGCATGCATTGCAACTGCAAATGGTTGGAATAAAAAGGAAATGCCCTACGCGTTGCTTACTTCATATAGCCGAAGTAAAGGCCAGTGGCACAAAAAAAAATCTGTTGTTTGCATATAAAGTATAAAACAATATAGCTTTTGTGTTTTACTGAGGTGACCTATAATCTTCCCATAATTTTACTGAAAGCTTCCACCATTATGCTACACCTGTGTGCTCAATCCAGTCAGTTTTATGCAGTCCATCTAAAGACCACCGAAACATTGTGAACTCCCAGTATAATACCAACTGGCTGCCAAGATAATGACTTGATTGAGAATATTTTTCAAATAACTGCTTAGGTTACGATTACGTAAGATAATTTGCACTCGCCTCTTAAGAATGCCACTTTCTCGGGTGTCAGAGGCGGCCTGCTGTCCTTGTTAAGACTGGAATTCGACGCCCCTTCGGTCACAGCCCTCTGCAGAGGGACACTGGACACCCGCAGAGCAATGACCAGGTTCTTCACAGGTACGCTTGGCCTTATGTCCTGGTTCACTATGTTGTCACCCCAGGCTTTCCACGTCACCTTAACATCAATGTCGTAGAAATGAATCTATAAAAAAAAAAAAAATAGGAGGCGAAACTGATGCATTTGGTGGTGAGATCCCCTTTTCATGGAATGCTGCTTCGTGCATATTGATTAAAGCAAGCTTTTGTTAGTTTAACCCCTCTTTTAATCGAATCATTTTCAAACGTTCTCGGAAGCACCCATACAACAGTACTACGCTGCTCGAGCTATCAAGCTCTTTTGTTACGTCTCCTGATTATGCCACTGTCGAACTGCAAGGGGCACTGGGTGGTAAGCCCTCTTGTAGCGTCGGCTGCTGGCGAAGATTATTTGGCCGGCTCAGAAAACCCTGACAGCGCGCTCACTGGCTGACCGTAAGCCTTGTGATTTCACTCTTTCATTTCCAGCCCTCTTTGCCTCCTGGCCCTGTTCTTAGATGGTGTTCCATCATTCCCCTCCCCTCCCCTCGCCTCTCTCCCCTTCCCTCCCCTCGCCTCCCCACCCCACCCCCTGAACTTTTCTGTCGGCGTGATGGATAGAGAACATGAGAAAATGCGCCCACTGATTTCGGTTGCCGGTGCAACGCGCGCCACTTTTTCACCTGTGCGCGGGGTTAATATGCAACCTCGAGCGTGGCTGGGACTATAAAACTAACTCCTTAAAAGAAAAGAAGCCACTTTATGCTCCAAGATAGCTGGAGTTTCATTCCCATGTACCTGCTAAACATAGGAAGAATAGACCCTTTTGAAAACCTAAGCAAGCAACATTGACGGCCGCCATTTCTTGGACACGAAAGCTGTGATTGGATCGAAGTCCACGTGGAACGCTGTCGTTGCACTCACGTCTATCTACGCCAATCACTGACGTGGCGCTTGTTTCCAAAACGTACTTGGGATCCGCGTTTAAGAAATGGCGGCCTTAGACATGCACAGACTTCTGAAAAGGGTTTATTGTATGGGCCAAAGGTAATTAATGGGGAATGTGAAGCTCAAAGGCTTTCTGCCCTAAGCACTCAGAATGTTGAACAGAATGTTACAAATGCAGGTCTAAACTTTCTACAAAGAGATGTCGCCTTAGGTATGTTTTTCAAGATATTATAAGCTTGGTTCCGACACCACTGCTGGTGAAGTGATGCAACACCAAAACACAATAATTTGTGACGATGGTGCTGAAGAGATTGAGCAACATTTATCAAGATCTACATGGTCAATGACAAATGGTCGAGGTCTTTTCATCATGAAAACATTGTGCAAGCCTAAAAATGCTTTCTATCCAGAGGTATCTCCTATAAAGCCAACAATTACCAAATCAACTTATCATATCACATTCTAGGAAGTTTAGGAGCTGATATAGATTTACCTCAGCGGGTGGTTTAGCAGCTCTCTTAGCGGATGCAGGTCCGACTGTACCAGCTGCTCCATTCAAGGTTGCAGGTATTGCAGCTGCACCACCCAAGGCTGCACCTGTGTGGCATACGCTCTGCATCACAGGAGCTGGTGCTGCTGCCACTTGTTTTGTGAAAAATATAAAAAACTATATATGACATGCGTCAGAACAGTGTGCAGCACTGCCACAAGATGTGCGTGGTGCTACAATAAAGCTGAGAGTGGGGTGGCAAGTATATACCTATTCGATCAACCACCCACCAACTTTGAGCAATGCGGCTGCACTCCTGCCCCTATGTATACAGGGAGAGCAGGGCCACATAACACAAGGCTAATTGCAGTTTGGTCCAGCACATACACAGCTTCTATGAAACCGTCAGCCAAAACCTTAATAGGTGTAGTAAGGGTCGTGGCCATGACATTTATGATGCTGTAGCTTGTCAAAGAGAGTATTTCGAATGCATACCACGCTCCTGCAGTCATGTATTCGTGGTTAGGAAATAGAACGGAATATTTTTAATAAAAAAACTACCTAAGAGCTTTGCAACTCAGGAGTGTTCAGGGGAGTTTTACAGATCATAGCTTCTCGACTACACGGCTTGATAGACCAAGTAATATGTTATCGGACATATGTGATGGAGAGATGTACAAGAATCTATGCAAAAAGTTCGCAGTTCGTGGAGATCAGAGTTCGGAACAGGTGTGACAGGATTCGGCACGACAAATATGCCAATGTCATTATTCACTTTTGCAACATTAAAATGACTCTGAAAGTGCGACCAGCTACAGGGTGTATTCACGCAAGTCTTGAGAGTGTTGAATAGTAGGTACAGCGCCCTGGTTGTGTTCATGTGCGATTTATGACAAAATATCATAGAAACCAATACTGCAAACTTCTTTGGAAACCAATGGGCACAGTGGCGAAGGACGAGAGTGGCACTGTTCACCACTTTCGCCATTCTTTCGTGTTTGTATGTTGCTACTAACAAGCGCACCAATGGGAAGGCTTTAGCCATTATTGGGAACACTCAATAAACAAATACAAAATACAAATACAACACACACAGCAACACTGCATGCAAGTAGTGATGCACTTCTGTTGTCAACTCTGCATTGCGCTTACGAATGAAATGTGCAATTTCCCTACAGGCTTTCATTCCAAGCGAGTGGCATCAGAATTGCCAAAGGCCAGCCCATAAACACAGTCTGTGGTAAAAACAATCCTAGCAGAAATAATTTGCTATTATATTGCCCAATATGTAGAGCACCTTACCGTAAACAACCTTGGCAGTCTTCCATGAAGTCTGGACTTCAGCAGAGGAGACTCTCATCCTGTGTCGTCTCGGGACACTCACATCAGGATGGCGAAAGTGAATGCCAACTTCTACTTTGCAAGGGCTGAAGTAAGTATAAAGATGAAAACACAAAGTAGAATATACAATAAAAAATATCATAGACCAACTTCAAAAAAGTGCACAAAAAGACAAAGACAAAGGACAGGAACACGTAGGACACCGACAGCTGCACACTAGCAACTCAATCTATTGAACAGAAAAGAAAAGAGAGGATCAGAGAAATCAGAGAGGCTGTGCTCGGAGAACCGAGCTTCAGGAACCGGGGCGCGAGGCCAAATATGCCAAGTAGATTGTTTTACAGACACTTTAGAATTAACAACAGCCTGTCCATGTAGTAAAGTGATGCGTTTATTCTAATTGGACATCTTAACAAATAGTACACAAAAACAAAGAATAAAGGGGAGGAATACATACACTACATACAAGTGCAGACTCCCAAGTTACATAAATTAGAGAAAAAAAAAAGAATGCGGAAGGAGCTTTAGCAAAAGTTCAAACAGGTCCCAGTGGAACGTGCTAATTCACCCATATGCACAAGACTAAAAACAATTTCCTTGGTAGCTCAGGTAACAGACGAATGTGGGGACACATTGGTTGCCCATACTACGAATAATAAAGGCCTAAAATAATCCTCTTGTATGTTTTTCATAGTACATGCTAATTATTTACGTTTTTCTAAGGATGACATACACGAGCAGTGTAAACAGTGCATAGATAGCTGACAGTCCATCGTGGATTTTAGAGAGAGATTCAGCTGTTTCTATGTATTAGCCATCAATCTGTTACCTTAACTGACAAGGAAATTATGTTTTTAAAATCTGCTGTTGCTAATGGGTGAATCAGCGCGTTCACTTGGGCCTGTGTTCGTGCTCCTTCCGCATTCGTTATTTTTTCCTTCTTCTCTGATTTATGCGAGTTGAGAGTCTGTGCTTCCATGTGGTCTACGTGTTACTTTCCTTGTCTCCTTGACTTTTTGTGAACTATATTTCAAGGTGTTCAATTAGTACCGGCTCACCACCTTACTACAAACATGCAACAATTAAAACAATTACAACCTACACCATTCGCTAAAGGCAATACAAAATGAAAAAAAAAAAACAGGGACTGGGTGAGGTATGTCCAACACTATACCTACACTGAACAAAATATACCTCCCATAAACTGGCGAGACACTACCTTAATTCAAAACATATGCTTGTAAATTTCACGAGGAGCTTGTAATAAATACTTCATAGCCTCTTAACAATACCACTAGGAAGAGAATAAATGCTTCACCACTTGAAGCAGCCTGAGAGTTTCTGGAGGTGTGAAATTCGTTGCACGTGCGTTGGATCATACGAAACACGTGTACATCAAATCATGTTTCAGACCTCGACATTTTGCGAGAAATTACTTAAAGTGCCGCCGACAAAAATTATTTCGCGGGCACAAATTTTTGCGATCTGGAATGGTATGCTATGCATTAAAAATCCTCATGGGTTAATTCATCGCGGCACCAATTCGGCAATTCTTTTCCGATTACTTATCGCGAAAATTAAGCCGTTTGCAGACGACTGGGTGGCGGAAGCTACGGGCCTGCTCAATCAATCAATCGCTGCCTTTTATTGCTGGGCCCAGCTCTCCGCACGCAAATACGCGCACCGATTCCACCCGTAGCGTCAAACCTAGTGGCTTCGGCGATGGAGGGGCAACGCGTTCTTCTAGACATTCTAGTTTACTAGTAAACAATACGGTGGAGGGAGGCAATCAAACACCCCCCCCCCCCCCTTCTCTTTCCGCCTTTGCCCCACCATCTCTCGAAACGTTCCGGCACTACTGATCGACCTTGAGCGAGTACGCAGCCTAAGCGCTTTTTTTTTGTGAACGATAAAGGAGTGCTCTGCATCGGGGAAAAAAAGAAGAAAAACAGCCTTGCATAACATGACTCGCGAACAATTAGTAATACTGGCAAAAGCTAGCGATCAACAGACAATAAAACGCAGACAAGAATAATCTAGCGCTACCGAACAAAGAAACGAACTTACTTCGAACGACCGTGCCATGATCTCGGCTGTTGAGCAGACTTGACGTAGTTCCACGTCTCACAGTCGCTTCCGTCTTTTTCGGACACATTTGAAACTAAGGCGAACTCCACGCATCACGACTAATTGGGAATTTACCTCAACACACTGACACACACGTCAAACGTGCGAAACATAGACTGTGGATTCTATTGGATTGCATTCGTTGGCTATTATGGATGTCTCGCGACTTTACGGAAGCTCGTTTATCTTACAAGCTTGCAATAAAACAATCCCCAAACCACATTAAAAGACGATTATGAGGCACAGCAATAATAAATTATTGAGCATATCAACATTGCCACAATATTATAAATACGGCCTGAACACGTAGCAAAATAAAATACGAACCTAACGGTACAATGCTTCCAAACAAATTAAGCAGAGATGTAATCTCCTACAAAGAGAGTCAAACCGGTCGCGCGGCTGCGGCCTATTTTGTTAAGGCTCTGTACTGCTGATGTCGTGATCATTGGTTTCACTCCTAGTAGAAAAGAGTTTTCCTTTTATTTTTGTTGTTTTAGTTTTTTATTTGTTTTTAATATTTTAAATATTTTCTATGTTTTTGCAGTCGTCGGCACCCTACTTTGGCGTACAAATCGCGCAGAAGGTGGAAATAAAAAGTCCGAGCCCACGTTTGAATTGATGCAACAAAGAAACTGTGGCCCACATGTTTTTTCGGGATGATTCAATCCCTCCGTGCTAATAGGTGGGTCAGTATATTAGGCAAACAGCGCAAGTCCTTTCAACGAAGAAATAAAGGTAATGATAATGGGCACATTGAGAGCAAAATGGGAAAATGTGTAAGTGGTCAAACTGCCACAGTGATGAAGTCAAAGTTTGTCTGAAAGCGATCATCTTCACCCACTACTGAAACGAAAAAACCGCTATTTTAAGGCAATTATTTACCCGAGCTTATAGCGTGCTACGTATTAAGCACACCTCTTAATTTTTTGACTTCCGGAAAGTAGTATTTAATTTTGTTCTGGTAGATCAGTGCTATACCCCGCGTGCCGCCTGGTTTTGCGTATCGAGGTTGCGCTCCGCAGTTTTACTTTTTTTATTAAAACACGTTTTTATTCCTGAAATTCAAGTACAGTGTGGATAATTAAACTAGCTTTCAGAAACGGTGTCGTTCGGCGTTGTAACATTTGTTTTTCGTAGCGTCAAGGGGTCACACTCACAAACCCGGCAGTGTACACATCCACAACGGATTGGTGTTTCTCGCTTTTTTGCGTTATGTTTTGTTTATATTTGCGTTTCTTTGGTGCGGTATGTCGTATAACATAAGCTATCGGAAGGCAGATATCGTCTGGCTATCTGAACATTTCAAATATTTCTGTTAGATAATCGTAACTACCCCAGAAAACAGTCGATTCCTGCCTGAAATAGAATATTTTCACACTCAATTAAAAACACCAATGACATGATCTGAGGAGAGTTATGTACCTCTCGTGACGTCGTAAGCAATAAACGCATATCTTACTTTTCTAGTTTCTGGAGAGTAATGTTTATTATTGTTTTTCAGCTCAAAGCGCGTGTTCATTCCTGCCACGTGTTTTTTTCATTCGGAGGCTCCGCTATTTCATTTTTATTTTTTATCTAAGCCAAACACTTGCGTATACCGCCGGACCTTAGGTATAGTACATCAAATTAATGTAGATTCCTGAAAAAGTATCGTTCAGCCATTTCGTCGTTTACCCTGAGACTGGGGGTTTTTTTAGAAGAGCAAAAGTAACAGAAAATCAGACAGGTCTCAAACTCAGCTACAAGTTTATTTCAACAACCTCCTCTTATATAGTTCGTTCTCGTCGTCATCAACCAGTCACAAACGACTTGCCCTCTGCACCGTGACTTTACAAGTTCCACTCTATCACAAAAGAAGCGGACACACCCAAGGCTTCGAAGTGAAAATGTTCTAGCAGAAGATATGGCACACAAAGACTTCAATCAACGCTTTTGTGTCCCCACATTAAACAGGACAACAGCCCACATCAACAACCCACTCAAAACAGGTCACCTCCAAAATAACCCCCCCAAACAATACACACCAAACACTACAAAAAAAAAAAAAGAACTCTGAAAACTGTAAAAATTGCTTGCAGCGGTTCCCTATTTGCATGGAAGGTTGACTAATGCAATTTCCCAACGATCTAATCCTAATTGTTTCTCTTACCACCCTTTTAACATCGTTGCTTTCCTTAACAACTACATCCGTTCCAGACCAATCCGTTGTGCAGTTTCTACACTCCTCCAGATGCTTAGCCAACTCCGAATTTGCTGCATTATTTTTAACATTCCTTTTGTGTTCTGTTTTTTGCTTGCTTGCTTGCTTTTTGTTTTTCAGTCTGTCTCCATATTTTGTCATTTTAAAACATGCCCTTCTTTTAGACTTAATCACTATCCTGCTGCAAGATGATTGCATTAGTTCATGTATACTCGTCAATGTACTAGCTTTTTTTCTTGTTTTGTTTGCGGTTCATTGGATATCTGTTACTTTTGCTCTTCTAAAAAAAACCCCAGTCTCAGGGTAAACGACGAAATGGTTGACTTCCACCAGCTAGCCTGTACTATGACTCTTTTTTCGTTTATCGTTCAGCGTTCTAAAATTTATTTTTCGTGTCGTACGTGGGCAGATTCTCAATATCCTGAATGTGTTTTCCTCACCGCATTGTTTGTTCTCTCGGTTTCGCGGTAAAACACGTCAGCCTTGCCATGCTGGGATCAAATACGCCAGCGTCGGCAGTCATTTACGAAGGATTTATCAACGCAAACAGTTCCCCTCGCTATGCATGCTATTCATGCCGCAGTTCGTCAAAATCTCAATGACTTCACTGCATAGTGAAAGCGGCAAAAAAAAAAATTAAACGATGTCGGTCAGTAAACGGAACTTGCACGGCCGGGCTGGCCAGCGTGAAGAGCAAAGCGCAGATTCCGGCCAGTTACTGAACTTCCATGTAAATACTGGCCATCAAAGACAGCAAAATACCGATGCCGGCCAGTTACTGAACGTTCATGTAAATAATGGCCAGCAAAGACAGCAAAAACACGATGCCAGCCAGCCACTGTAACCTCTGCTGAACTGGCCACTGAGTAAGACGAAACCCCGACGCCGGCCGGGGCCGGTAGCTTTCCCGCGCCCATGGCCGGGCGCCGCCATCCTGTTACAGGACCGGCCAGCGTAGTCCCGATACCGGCCGACGTGGTGTGCTACCTGTACATGCATTTTACTCAAGAAAAACTGCTTGCTTTTTGTTTTTCAGTCTGTCTCCATATTTTGTCATTTTAAAACATGCCCTTCTTTTAGACTTAATCACTATCCTGCTGCAAGATGATTGCATTAGTTCATGTATACTCGTCAATGTACTAGCTTGTTTTCTTGTTTTGTTTGCGGTTCATTGGATATCTGTAAAATAAACCTAATAAGAGTCCACATAAGTCATGTCCAGCATCTAATTTGTCTGTTGCCTATAAACATATACATTTATTGCTCTGCATTTTGGCAATATGCTTTTTCGCTCGAATACAGAATACACAAGACTGATAAGGTCAAAGCACAGAACACGAAACTGACACCTTCGGAACAATGTTGACATAACTTATTAATGCGTGAGTGTTAGAAGCCCCATTTCGAAGAAAACGCGCGTGGTCGACGTCGTCGGCGTGGTGTTCTGCGCACTGGAATGAGCGATGCAATAATAATTAAAAAAAGACTTACAAAAAAGTTATATTTAGCACGACTTCTGTAGAACATATCTTGAGGGGCACACTCACAGGCTTTCCATAAGCCTCACACATGTCGCGTGTAGCCACACAGAGCGCTCCCCTAGCGTGTGGCATCCCTACAACAACACGCACAATGTCGTACTTGTCCTATAGGATCCTAGGCTCTATCCCCACAGGCTGCGGGGTACCTACAGAAACCCTCAGAATTTCCTACATGTCCCATAAAAGCCACGGTTCTACCCCTACAGACTCTGTGGGTTACCTAAAGCACCCCCACAGGCTGTGTGGGTTACCCAACCCTTGCAGGCTGTGTGGGTTACCAAAAGGACCCCACACACTAACCCACATGTCCCATAGGCCCACAGGCCTGACCCCACAGAGATTTTAGGACACCCATACAACCCCATGGGTTCTCCATAGTGACCTCTAGGACCCCACAGAAATTTTCTGGGGGTGCTCTGTGGGCATTTGGACCAGGGCTCTCAATTGAGAGAGGAAGAGTGGGCTTTGTTTCGGTGTAACATCTAGGAATATTGAACCTCTTTCGAAACGGCTTGCGGGGCCCCTACTTTCGGCTGAGACCTTCTCGTGTCTCCCCCGCCGCTCCGACCGCGGGACGCCTGGGAGGTCAGGGGACAGGCCGCCCTCGTCGGAAGCTATGCTGGTTTTGCCCCTCGGCAAATTGGAAGTCAACGAACCCTCCTTCTCCTTCCCACTATTACTTTTTTTTTTCCTAAAGTAGCTTTGTGTTGTTACTTTTAACTTTGCGGACTACAGTAAAATCGTTCCATGTTTCCTCAATAGTATTTCTGAAGAAGAGAGGCCTCCTAACGAAACGTCAATAAACCTTTCCTTGTTTTTGTTCAGTCCATGAATCTCTCTTGTGTATTTGAGTAATCACCAGCCCACAAGCTTCAATCAGCATATATATATATATATATTATATATATAGGCATTCTTCAGGAATGCATTTATAAATAAAATTTCACGTTGTATAAACTGCTGAGAGATTTCGGCCGCATTTTCGCTTCGCTGCCTTTTGAATTCTCCAAAAGCAAGTATCATCACAAGTATAACCTATCCAACCAAGAAATGGCAAGGATTTGAGCTTTCGCGGAGATATCAGGCTTTACCCAAATTCTCTCCTTTTTCTGGGCCTGCTAAAAGATTCTGCGTTAAAGGGATACTGAACCAAAGAATTTAGTGTCCATAATAAGTGGCGCACGTTCTTTCCACGAGCCAGCAGCCGCCGGTGTGCGCGAGCACACGCAACGAAAATGACGTCAAAGGCCTCCATTCGCGCCTAAGGCACGGTGAAATTCATGGGCTTCGGGCCAAAGGAGAATAAACACAGGCTTTTCATCTCTACAGGTGAAAGCTACGTGCTTGTTAGACCAATTAATCGCGTACCTTTTACACCAGACACCACTGTGTAGATGAAAAACTTGTCTTTATTCTAATTTGGCCCGAAGCCCATGCATTTCACTGTCCTCTTAAGCGCGAAGGAAGGTCTTTGACGTCATTTTCGTTGCGTGTGCTCGCGCACACCGGCGGCTGCTGGCTCGTGGAAAGAACGTGCGCCACTTATTATGGACACTAAATTCCTTGGTTCAGTATCCCTTTAAGTAGACGGGGCAATGCGAAGCGCCGGTGTACACCTTTCCACGAGCAGGGATACGTGTGGGAGCTGAAGAAAAACAAGGCCCAGCGCGACCAGCTCCCCGCAAATCCGCACTTTCATGGGTGATTAATTGCGTGCCCTGGAAACATTTCCACCGCCTACATGTATATATATATGATAGTATAAGTACTAAAAAAAGCAAACGCGTCCAGCTACACACACGTCCACAGAGATGCACACCTGAAAACGTACACACGTGCCCACGCACAGACGTCTCATGGTACGACATAAGCACTAAAGGACTACAAGCATTGCTATCCAACATAAAGAAATCAAATTTCGGGCCCTCTACAGGAATGCCGCTGCTTCCCAAATATTGCGTTTTCTTTTTTATTGATTTGTGACTTTTAAGTGCGACTAAAAAGTATATTTTGAAACTCTGAGGTAATTCTTTACTTTTTTCTTTTTAGTGAAAAAAAGAGTAGCACCGAGTTTCTTTGCAAACAGAAGTATACCAGTACTTGAACAAAATTTCAGCGAAACCTATGAGAGGAAACATGTATCAGTTAGTTTGCAGAGATTAACGAATTGTTCGACAACACGTTTTTATTATTTCAGTACGAAAAAGCAATTACTGTATATGATGCATACTATATATCATTAATTGAACTTCATCATAAATAATAGAAAGCTTAAAATGAGCGCATAAAAATAACCGAAACAGAGTTTTTTTTTCCCCCAAAAGAGATGAGAATAAACAAGATTGCAGGGAAAGAAAAAAAAGGCACACTATAATGTGTATGACACTTGCGTAAACAGTATTTTATTTTGACTTGAAAGAAATTCCAAAAGCGGGTAGTGCGAAAAACAAAAAGTAACTCCTTAAGGACAAAACTGCGAGTCATCGTGGGCATCAGGGATTAAAAAAACAAATATTTTATATTTCTAACTTGTGAAAATAAAAATATGCTTTCATTAGAAAGTTGCCGAGCATCATAAAAAGAAAACAATAAACCAACTCGTTTTAGGAAGATATAGTCTAAGGCACGTACAGCATGTTACGGCGTTTTGTAAAAAAAACGCCTAAATTTGAACTCAATTCTAGGTTACGGTTTTCTGTGATGAGGCATCCTTACGCCAACAATCCTGGCCCCTCTCATCGTGGCCGAGGCGCGCAATGGGAACGCATGAACGCCACAGTTTCTTCCAACCTACGATACAGGCGAGGCGGCAGCTGCGTGCCTCGGCCAAGGGGGAAAGGGGGGCGATTGGCCCATAGGAAGCCGACAGCTTGAAACGCGTTAAAATTGAGCGTTGTATATTTTCTTTGGAATGCGGTAAAATGCTATGCTTGTCTTATATCCTTCAAAAATGAGTTGATGTAGTGAGTAACAGGCTGTAGTTGAGCTTGTTGGTGCATAATACTAAAAAGGCCAGCTGAACTTATGAAAATAGAATACAGAGAGAGAAAGAGACAGGCATACCGCTGGACTACCAACTGTGGTTTAATACTTCCTCCTCTTTCTGAACCTTGACTATGTGCTTTTTTCCTTTTTTTCTTTTTGCTTTTTTGTTTTAAACCCACATAAAACACCACTTATATCCGAAAACTGAGTCTGGTACAGGAACCCTATGTTCATTTTCACTAAGTAAAAATTTAGGTACTAACGCTTTGTTGATCATATAGCTAATTAGCATGTTTTTGCAATCCCTGACGGATGCAAAACGCATGCATTCGGACGGATGTTCCGTCAGGACATGCGTCCTAATGGATGTTTTTGCAATCCGTGATGGGTAATAGTTCGTTCCCTAAAAAAGTTCATTTTTTCCACAACCAATCTATTTTTAGGGATCTTTGAAAGTCTTCGCTGAAACACCCAGCGTAAGAGGGATATTGAAATCGTACTAATGTGACCAAATGAAAAGTGGGAAATTATCTGTAGTATGTATACATGTAAATTCAATGCTGATGTATACATTATTTTATTATGGCTTACGCTTAACATTTAATACTGAAATAGTATACACCTGGTAAAAGAAGCGAAAGACTTAGGTATTTTTGTACTTTGCAGTACTCGAGGAATCCCTTTGATACAATAGCCTAAATGTATAAAACTTGTATAACCTTTACGGAGATTTTTTTTCTCGAACATACGCACAAGCCGCACAGGCTTACGTACAATTTATTTTGTATGCCAACTCTGTGATTATACAAAATTGATTGAATGATTGATACCAATAAGTACACTACCACTTATCTCTACGAACAAATGAAAGTTTTTTGACTGCCATCGGCTGATCCCCACTACTCGCTTCTACAACTCATGCGACCAGCTCGCCGACCGACTTCCCACCTAGCTGGAGACTTGCATCGACAGGCTGACGAACACACAATGGGACTCGGAGATCTACGAGATTGAATAGAAGAGCATACTGCGATTGGTGATTGGGCAGTGTACATTGAGTATTAACGCCCTCGGTTTCAAGAAGCTGGAAGACATCGCTTTTTACAGCCAAAGTGGTTCTGGGCGAGTGTTGTGTTGCCAAAAAAAGAACAGAGCATGCGGACTTACTTTGGTTGGTTTGGTGCCGTGAGTGCGCGGGTACAGCAGTGATACCCTCGCCCTTTTGCGGATATTACCACTTCCTTCGATGGAGCTGGTAGTATTCCCAAATAATATAATAATAATAATAATATAATTCCCCGTTGAAGTGCACCGCGTTCAGCCGATTCGCGGTTGCGCTAAGAATCATGCGATCGCAGTCCTCGCCACCGGCTCGTTCTCGCCTTCGGTCGCCCGTTTCCTCGGCGCTCTAAGCCTTTGAACGCACGAATGGGGCAGCCGAGGCATACGCACGATAAAGCAGCGGCTACTCGACGGTGTAAACGCACCCGTGAGAGAGATCGTCGTCGATGTGTAGGAGCCGACAGTCTTACCCTGGGTGTTAAGATGGAACAGATTTGACGTAAACATAATGTTGCCCGTGAACGTGAAGCGGCACGTAGAAGAAAACGTTACCGAGCGAAGAATGGACACGCTAGTGGGGCCAAGCAATTCGTGCAGCGCGTCCGCGAGAACGCGTTTATTGCTAACTGCTCTGTGTGTGATCGGTTGTGGATTACGCGAGATACCGCGCGACGCAACATAGCCGTAATTTTCATTGAGTCATGACGGAATATCATCGAAATGTCGCACCAGCTAACGCTGTCCATTCGCATCACGTCGCGTGATCGCCCGCGCAATTGTCTTGTTGACCTACTGCCGCCAGGCTCTCATCTCTTACCACGACTTGAACTCAGACAAATTGGGGGTGGCTTCGGCACTGAAATATTTGGCGAGCTTCGTCCTGCATTCCCAAAGCGTTGTGATCTGTCAAAGCGCAACGCAGATTGCACAATGCGTCTCTGCATTCTCATATAAATGCCCAATTAGTTCAATACGTCAGTTCACCGGCGATTATTCACCCAGGCAATATTTCCGGCGACGGACTCCCATCAACATACATGGTCATTTCAGTAAGTCGCCATTTCCATTTCGTGACAACAAAATGGCCTGTCATCCTAAAAATATATGATAACAAATAGGTACTTTTTTCGAAACTTGAGCACCACCCTTAGGCATTTTATTATACCAAATAAAGTACCTTTAGACTATAGGATCCACGTCCGTGGAGTCAATTTTCTGCTAGTGTTGTGACCTAAATGTCTCCCATCCAGAGGCTACGCTAAATTTTAACCCCTCAGTAAAAGTGATCTCACAACGAACAGAAGTGGGCCAATTGATTCTAGCCACCGCGGGATACTTTTCTTAATTTCGTCTTTGGATAATTACGTACGCTGGCTTGCTAGTTGGTACTGCCAGAAAAATGCAGCCCTCAAATCGCGATATTAACCATTTAATCGGACGCACACTTAGAATCCACCTTTGTCAGAAATGAGTAGTGCGCATTCACGCGATCCTCGACGCTCCTGGATTTGGGATCACGTGGTGCCAACATATACCGTATTTACTCGAGTAATAGCCGCACTATGTATGAACAAGGCCCTTCCGTCGACTTTCCCGCAGAACACATATACAGCCAATCAATGCGTTGCGCATAAATAACATAGCGAATAACTAGATCGAGGACACGATTCTCTATAGACGCTTTACAGCAGCTGTGCATGGGCGCCGCCATAACTGACCTTCAGTTTTTGTTCCCTCTTATTCCGTTCGCTTGACTTCATCATTTCCACAGCAGTACAGGTTATTGCCATTTTAAGTGTTACTGTGTCCTTCCCCCCAGCATAGGCCGTTGTAAAGACTCGTCAACGCCCGCTTCAGTGGCTCGGCATCTCGGTAAGACAAGAGAAGGGCGGCTATGGCGGCTCAATCTGGCGCGTGTGTAAAGCGTCTATACAAATGCAATCTTCACAGATGGTATTTTCGCGCGAAGACGAATTATTTCGGCCCTGTAAACCTCCGGAATCATGCTGTCGATTGCGGTGATTGGCAATCCGCGTGCTCAGCGGAAAAAAAAAAAAAAAAAAAAACCCGCAGGATTTTTTTATAAACAGTGCGGCTATTACTCGAGTAAATACGGTATACGCCATTATAGAATGAAGTGAGCGAGAGTTTAAAAATGCCCCGTCCTCTTCATCGCAAAAGTGCTTTTCTTTGTTTAAGTGTGCCAAAATATTTAAATCCAAACCATCCAGCTTTCCGAAAACCTTAACTCGAAGTCAAATAAAGAAGTATATTGACAAAAAAAAAAAAAGAGAAACTGCATCTTAGTGGAGTTGAAACGATCCAATCACAATATCGTGTTGTCGTCACTACGTGAGCTGATCCTTTTTATGGAATGTTTATATTTTACTTTAACTCGATACATAGGCTTTGTCTATACCTTACCAGCTATTTTCTTCTACCACTTTAGTTTTCCAATTCGTGCCGCAACAATGCTTTGCGAAGAGATCCGAGGTTTGCACGGTCTGGAGGATGACTACAAAGTGGTTCGCCTTAACCACGCGCGGGATGTCCTCATTCCTAAAATATTTCGATTAGAAAACCTGGAAATACGACAAAAGCATCATATTGGCGTGATGATTGAGCCGTAGAGGGCACATTGTCTACCTTGTTTTCTACAGAGCTCGGTGTATACCAAACACAGCGCCTGTGTACTCGCTTCTTTACGCCCTATTTCTGGACCAAGTGATGCGTTAACGTTCGGATCGGACTCGGTTACAATTGGTGCCTCACTGATTAAACACGAGCCCCAAGCAAAACACTGACGAAGCGTTCGACTTCATGAGTCGAGCGCTGCGTAAGGAACACACGCAAAGAATTAATGTTTGTATTGTGCCCATCGTGATCTCCATAATTCTTGGCGCGCAAAGCTCTCCTCCGGTTCTTCCGAACGCTCGGTTACCGCGACACAGCTCGCTGCCCAGCAAAAGAGGCGTATTGCCATATCCTTCTATAGACCTACACGCGGCGCGGCTCTGTTTACCTACACGGCGGGAAGGCCGCGAATGCGCAGAAGCTATGTGGGCAGGAAAGGCCAGGATTTCCCTGTTTTCGCAATTGCGTTTTTTGGAATGCGCTCGGTGTTGACGTTGTAGAAATGCTTCTAGCTTCATTTGTGCGTCATATTTCCTGCCAACGTATATTATATGTTTTTCCCGACTTTTTGAGCTCGCTATCCCAGCTTGAAAGTCAGAGGTATCGAGACAAACTGTGCGTGGACGGCGTTACCTTCGACAATACGTACGCCGTAAACAAAGACTGCTGGAGTTCCCACGTAGATGACTCACGTCGTCGTTTATTCAGTTGTTTCGCCAAGCCAGTTCACGGCCGACACGGCGCAGGACTACAAGTCTCTCGAGGCCTACAATTACTTCGATCCGGTGTTGCTCTGCCGGCGGGATCAGCAGACTGTGGGTCTGCTGAAGTGTGTTTTTTTTTTTAATTGATTAAATGCACACAGCGTTCTTCCGTCAAGGTGTAATATTTTTTTTCTACCCTCATGACTGCAAGGCACGAAAAAATGTAGCTCTTTGACCATTCTGCCGCCGATTTTCTTCTGCTTGGTAGCATGGGCGTAGCGAGCAACCAACGAGCGATTAGCCGGTGCTATGGGCGCGAACCCCGTGGAAACAAAATCTGGGCGATATCGATCAGACGACGGTTTCCCTGCACATAAGCAAGCCTCGGGACGGAAATTGAAACGGAAACCACACTTGCCTTCCAGAAAGGTCCTTCCGTACAAACGGTCGTCCGCGCTCGGCGACCATCCCTTTCGATCCACGGATATTATCCACCTACTCCACCTTTCAGAGTCCGCCGGGAACTTGTGGAAACACACTCCGCTACTTTTGCTTGCAATTCGGTGCAATTAACGGCTACACAGTTTGGCAGCGTGCTGAAATGCTATGACACCCATGCAAAACGTGCGCCCTTCTGCCCACACCACCCGGCCCCGGCGCGATCACAGCGGCGCCGCAGCTTCGTGACGTCAAGCCCGCGTGTCGGTCTGTACAGGTGTAAAACCTGCGAGATCAGCGGCGGAACTGGCCGCCCAATCTGGGAAAGAAAGAGCAAGGCAGATAACACACTCAGCTCCGGGGCGCTGCAGGTGAGCAGTGAACGACCCATGCACTAAAAGTCTGTCATCCTCTTTTGCCTACCTGCTGTCTTTGGGATTGTATTGCGTCTCATACTTACCCGTTCGTTTGCGCACTGACTTCCTGCCCACCGACCAACCCAATGCTGTGAAACGGAATTGTGAAATAACAGTGGAAGCTTGCCGTCAGCATGCGCTCCGCAGCTGCGGAGTAAGATATGGCCACCAGTGAATACTCCCTGCTGGAGACGAGACGTTTCAGCGGCCATCTTTATCGTTCCTTTCTGTGACGTCACGACCAGGGTTAACGATTGCTACCGACAATTTCGATGGTGCCTGGAAAAGGAACGCTGGAAGCTTGAAGTCACCGC
The DNA here is from genome assembly GCA_013358835.2 of Ixodes persulcatus. Taxonomy (NCBI): domain Eukaryota; kingdom Metazoa; phylum Arthropoda; class Arachnida; order Ixodida; family Ixodidae; genus Ixodes; species Ixodes persulcatus. The sequence continues at coordinate 63,604 of JABSTQ010004204.1, forward strand.
GTACTTAAACCAACACCGTCAAAATTGAGTCTAAAAGTGCTCTTGTTTCCATTAATAAATGTAGATGGCGTCATTTCCAAAATGCTTGACCATCTACGGAAGGCCGATCACAGCGACGCTTTTGGCAGCACGTGTCGCCAATAGTACGCTAGGTATAGCTAGAGTAACTGTATATGCTCCGCCTTGCGGACAGGGTTTAAGATAGTCAGGTGGGGAAACGGCCCATAGAAGCCTACCGCAGCGCCGTGACCCGATTGTGTACTCGTCTGCTTGCGGGTACCCCCGATTTGCGACAGATGGCACTGCGGCGAGAGAAAAAAAATTGGAATTGGATTTGTATGGAACTTTATGGGAGAGTGCGTAAAATAAACCGAGAGCGCGAGAGTCCTCCATTGAAAATCCACGAGAAACCATTTCCGTCAGTTTAGCCGGTCGCCACCGGTCGCCCACCCGGAGTGAGAGTTCGCGGTGCTCGACATAGAAGGCGCCACAGAAAAGGAGAAAACCGAGGGGGACACAGTCCGGTTGCTCATTTGGCTCTCGTATCCCCACCTATCTTACACCCTGCTTGCGGACCAGAGTACCGCAATGAGGCTTCCAGGGCGGCCATGTTGGATACAAGGCCACATTGCGGGTACTAGAATACTGTACTGCGGGTAGCTACTGTCGCTTCTGCAAGAGCCCCGAATGCGCGAGCTACGCGATGGTCATCTGTGTCTTCTTCCCAGACTTTGAAAGCGTGTTTTAATACGTTACCCGCGTCATAAAACAACGCGATTATACTGTATCTAGTGGCTACACATAATGGAAAATGGTCAAGGAACCTTCCAGTTCGTTCTATTTTAGTGTATGATGTATACTTCGCAAACGCAAAGCGAGAAACATGATCCGCCTGTAACTTGGCACCTGCAAGGTCGCTTTTCAGCACGAAGGTCGGATTCAGCTCGGTGCACGTGAACGCTTCTCCGCCATTAGGGAGTTGGTGGCGAAAGGAAAAGGAACGCGATGCTCTGGCTGTGCAAGCAGAGCCTATACAGTTAATCTAAGGCTACTTAACGCACCGGATGAATTTTATGAACAAGTACAGTCAAGCTGGTGCATTCTGGGACGCACGTGAGCCAAAAATAGCGGAGCGTCACCGCCAATCATAGTTTATCGTGGCGGCGCGGCACCGGCATGTATACAGACCAATAGGAGCGTTCTCACAAACAGCGGTGCTTCACCGGCAGCCAAAGCAGACCAATGTGGAGGGCAAGTTCGTCTGCTTCTTGCGCAGGGGGTAGCGGTGACGTCAGAACGCCGAGCCCTGATTGGCTGATCGCGACCCCCTATCTGAGCGTCGTCTGCTCGCAACGTCGTCTGCGTCTGTCTTACCCTCCCTGCGACTTTCGAAAGTGCAGAGGCCAGATTCACGAAACGATCTTACGCCAAAAATGTGCGTAATACAAAACGTGAGAACAAATTCGTATTCACGAAACGAAATTATCGTACGTTTTGCGCAGGTTACGACGGAATCCTACGACAGCTCCGAAGCTGTCTTACGCACTTCTTACGATCAAATCAGCATGGCCGACAGCGTCGCTCAGTTACTTGGTCGCGACGACTAACGGACGTTTATTTTTGTACGTGCTCTTCTCACGCGTCCCGACTACAAGCAGCAAGAAAAAAAGTAAAAATTACTTGAAATCAACCACGACGAACAAGAACGCTGGTTCCACAAACACCCGGGAAATGCTCCAAAGGCCACGATTCCACTGACCCCGACCGAGCGAGCTCGTCAGATAGGCCTAGCAGGCACTCGGCGCAGCGGTGCTCCGACGGTCCTTGGCCAAGGCCGTCTGCCCACGACCGGCTGGCGTGCTGAATGGAATATGCCCGCGCGACCCTTGTGAACCCTTCCCGTAATATACTTTGATCGCTGACCTCAATTTTAGATTAAGAGGTCAATCTCTTCCTCTTGTCATCTCCTTGTTTTCCGAGGCAGAGGTGAGTCTTGCCGGTGAAAGAGCGGTGAATCTCCGACAGACGCCGGAAAGCAGACGTAAAGCAGACGACGTTTACTGCGCCAACCCGCCGACGCCGTTAAAGAGTGAGGAGTCTCGCCGTGCACGAAAGGAGGGGAAAAGTATTTGGGACGAAACCGAACACGCTCACTCTCGGTTCTTAGCAAACAAACCTCGGCGCCTCGGGACACCTCGCCAGTGAGTCCTTTGGCTTCTCTCCTTGATGCGCGTCTGCTAGTTGTTAGACAAAAACAACGTACCGCTCGAGTTATTTCGTCTGCCCTCTCTGAAAGGCGAAGTCGGGCTCGCTCGTAAAGACCTGCGCTTCCGAAAGTCGTAGGAAAGGTAAGACAGACGCAGACGATGTTGCGAGCAGACGACGTTGCAAAAGAGCAGACGACGCTCAGATAGGGGGTCGCGATCAGCCAATCAGGGCTTGGCGTTCTGACGTCACCGCTACTTCCTTTCTCATGCGCAGAATACGAAAATGAGCCCACTTGCGAGGCGTATAGGAGCGTGCACGTCTGGATATGGGACGCGCCATGAGCCAAAAATGGCAACACGTCGCAGGCATTCAACAGGAACGCCCGTGGCACGATAACACGACGGCGGCGCTTGGATAAGTCAAGATATCCAGCGCTTTAAGGCTACACTCGAAGTCTCGGGCGCACGCCAAGATGACCATCTGGTTGATCTCGTCGCATGCAGCGTTCACAGCGCTGTGCACCCCCTCACCTAAACATGCATATACAATATACATGTATATCTTACAACAATGTCCACGCTCGGATGTAGTGCCGAGAAAGCCACTTGATGTGTTTGATAACCTTATAAAAATCTTTGCAAAGTGATTACGCAGCGAAATCGATAATAATATTACGGCGTTTTGTAATTGAAACGCTGGGCTCCTCCCCGTTACCGCGTCATAAGTACTACCACCGTCCACCAATGCGCATGCTGGTAGCAACTGCAGGAAAGATTTATTAATGCTACATCTCTCTGGGCTACCCCTATTGAAGTAAAAGAAAGGAAACCACACAACCCTCTTTGCAAAGAATAATTCATATGTTTTATTCACATCGGTTTATAGTGTTCACGTGTAACGTAAGTGCAATCAAAATTAAATGACACAACTTAATATATCGTTTTTGATATAATTACTTAAAACATAAAGACCTCGGAGAACTTTTTGATTTTTCTCGGACATTTTTTAGGAGGGGTAGATGGACGAGGTCCTAATCATGGTTACCCTCAAAAAAACCTGCATTTATAAGTCGGGTTCATCCGGGAACCCAGCGGGCACTCAAAGGTTTCCGCGAACGGTCTAAAATGTTTCAATACCACGTTGCATCTTTCCCCAACAGCGTTCACATCGAGGATGCACATAACGTGGCAAAATGCGAGGAAGAACATCTTCTTGTCCTCTACGCTCGGGAGGTCCTGAGACGACCTCCGAGAGCTTCGACTCGCTTCCTGAAACGCTCGGAAAGTCACCTCCAGTCCCGGAATTTCTGGAAAAATATTCGGCTGGAAATCTTCTACGCCGCACGTTACTTTTTGCATGAATGTGGCCTTGGAGTCCTCGGACAGCCAGGAGTGCAAAGTACCGTTGGGAAGGTGGTTGATGCCCTGCGGGTCGAAGGACATCACCACTTTTCGGGCGAAAATGGAGCCCAGAGCTCCGTAATTAAACGATACGCTACCTCGACGGTCGTAGAACGGGTTTTCGAGGGCCAGCATTGGCAGCGACACGTTGTTGAGAAGGTAGTCGTACTCGAACGTTTCGTCTCTGAGATTGTGCGCCATGCGATTCTTCTCGTAATAAACTGCTGTTCCTATCTGCGATGCGCTCAGCTCGTGATCACGGATCCAGTACTTCACGTAGGATTTCTGCTTTTGTCGCTCTGGAGGAAAGAATTCGGCATAGATGTCCTCTCGAGGCCAGAGATTTACGAAAATCTCTCTAAGCTTATCGACTGCAGCCTCCCTGCTTCTGTTGTCCATCCAGTCACACTCGCCTATTTTTGCGATAGCCGCCATGATCACACTTTCCAAGAGAACATCAATGGCAGTCCGATCGCTGGAATTATAGTTTAATGAGACGTGATCGACGAGTAGAGGAAGGGTGTAGGCTTCTTCCACCTGAATTTCGCAAAAGATGGGCTTCATAGCACTCGCACTTTCTTTTCCTCCGTACTTTATCACGAAGGCGTCGTCCGAAGCTACGACGGCGTAGGCCTGGACGAACCACCAGGCGAGTTGGTTCAAGATGTGTGTCCAACCATGGGTGCGCAAAAGGCGTTTTAAGACTTCCAGGATTTCGATGTCGCTCACTAGGATTATGTCGCGGTCGCTGAATGGTGGAGTCGGTCCGAAGTTCTTGTTGAGGAGGCCCGTCCAGTTGTTGCTCTTGCCGGCGGGGAGAAAGCCCTCCAAATCATGGAACGAAAGGATTGCAGGCCTTTTTTGCTTGCGGAATGACGCTTTGTAAATCGATCCCATTATATCAGCGGCAACTCTGAAATCTGCTTCGGAATAGTTTGCGTTCGCTACGTTGTGGTAGAGAAAGATGCGGCGAAAATCTTCCGAAAACTTTCGGAACGTCCTTTCGTCGGTGAATTCATTGTACGCTGATTTCCAAAAGGTGGGGCGTCTGCTGGGCGAGAAATAAATCCTTCGCCGTTTGGACGATGACTCTCCCAGGAGTTGAACGTCGAACCAGAAGGGCATCTGCCAACGAATGGAAAGATCGAGCGCCACATCCAGCGGACTCACTTCGTTGAGGTCTTCCGGCCTCCGAAGAACTCGCTTGTTGAGGAACGATGCAAACTCGGCTAAGGTCTCGCTTTGGTTTTCGCCCGTTCGGTCGATGCAGGAATTATAGACTTGCGCGACATACTTCATCCTTTCGGTGGAAAATGACTTGCCCGATAAATATTTGGCCTTATTTTTTATCCATGTATACTTCGGGAAATGACCGATAGTCCCGGCTGTAATCTGAAGAGTTGGTTTCCAGGCTGAACAGACGTAGCCGCTGAAATCGTCACATGGATCCACGCTTTGGTTGAGATTCGACGTCAACCAGATTGGATGACCGCATATGTCATCCTTGCAGCGATTTATTCTGTAATGTTGTCCTCCGCGCTGTGGCTTCGTTAAACTGAAGATGGCAGACGCTACGACCATGACAACGACAAGAATTAGGACGGCGACACTTAAGGACTTCCTGTCGCAGTCGTTTTTGGTGCGGTGTTGGGTTTGGACTGGGGAACCTTGAGACAGCACCTGCAAATGGCACGTACAGGTTTGAATGCGCATTTCAAGCAGGTTATTTTTTCGCATAAATAAGCCGTGAGACTCAACTTGCAGGGTGCAGTGAAAGGTGAAATTATATTCCGTTTTCCCACATCGCAAATTATAAGGAGCGCAGTGGGTACAAGCAAAGTGCACGGCTAGGACTAACGTCCAGCTGGTTAAAATCTCCGTTTTTCTGTCATCAACGCCAATCAAAGGGTCCAACGTTCATGCCCCAAAGACGTGATACTGCGTGAGAGCTCTTGCGGAGAAAGTAGCTTGGACAGCTCAAATATTGTCACGAATGACAAGAGCAGAAGCGGCAAAGGTTTAGTTTCAAACTGAAAAATTAATGGGGCGAAAGTGTGCCAAACAAAATAAAGAACTAGCGTCGAGACAGCGAAAAAGCGGGAAGCAATTTGGCGGCGTAACATCGAGCGAGAGCGGGACTGTCTCGACAAGGTCACGCGGCATCTCGATAATTCGGCCTTGAATGCTCGAGGGTTGAGTGTTCGGGGTGAGAATGAACAGGAACTCTCGAGAACAAGAAAGTTGGACAAAATGAAGGTCATGCGACCTTTCTTTTGTGATCACAAGGCTCAAGAAACTGATGCTCCAAAGCCACCGATACCAAACGCAAGATACACTACGCGCGGGATCTCTTCACTTTGGAAGCTGCTTCGAATTTATATAAGCTAACTTACAGATTAGGCCGATTTCAATGCTTTGACACTACATTATTGGTTTAGATTCCACTCCCCGCTTTCTACCCCTTATTCTATACCATGTAAAATATTTTATACTTTTTAGTCATCTCCTACAAATTTAGTTGTCTTTTTATTAAATTTATCTACATATATATGTGCTTGCCATCATGCTTTAAGTCCCAAGTAGATATAAAAAAACACTGTGAACTTTTTGTGCTACATCACATACCTGCATCACATTTTCAGTATTTTTAACAAGCTAATCGCCTTTTTGCGTTAGTTCGCGCACTTACTAACCGCCTTAATTCATATCCTTACTTCCCTCTTGCTCCCTATTTTCCAGAACGGATGAATTTACAATTCATTTTGTCATTTTCTTTCCGTAGAGGAGAACACAATCGTTTATTTTTTATACTCCTGTAAAACAGTAAACCTAATAAAACCATACCTCCACCGTGATCATGTGTCGGTGACCCAAAACCTACAGAAACCCACTTGCTAAGAAATATGTGCCAGCGGATAGAGTCTTCACTGCTTGTCTCTTTCAGGGTGAGCATATGCTTCGCTCTATTAAGTGCCGTAACGCGTGCCGTATCAAAAAAAAAAAAAGTAGATGGTAAAATGGTAAAACAATTGCACCGATTGACGTCAGATGGCGTTCATTCTGGAGAAGCACGACAAACGATTGGGCGATACAAAATACACGCTTTTACACCCTTAAGGGGGATTCAACCGCTATTTATTTGTACCCTTTTCCTCATAGATGGCGCAGAAAGTTTCCGGAACAAACGAGTTGCATGTTCGCAGCTGCGCATGCAGGTCGGGCGCTCGGGGTTGGCTCGGGCCACGGGCTGTTCGCCGCCGATCTCGAGTTAGATCTTCTTCGCTCTGCGTCCGCCGCTGCCGGAAGCGGCCAACAGGTGGCGCGAGATACGAGCCAGTACACACGTAGATTGCAGTGGCTTACAAAACGTAGAATAAGCTCTGATTTCCGAATGAATTCGAAGTTCCATCCACTGTCGAAATTATCGAAAGCACAAGGTGCGGCGTTGCGGCCGTTTGGACCACCACAATTAACACGCAAACGTTCTTTAGCAAAAAAAAAGAAAAAAAAAAGATTGAGTTTAATTTAAAGCTAGAAAACAAAAAAAGAAATAAAGCGGCAGTTTTGCACTTCCTATGTCGTATATCGGCCTGCTCTTCGTCTGAATACTATTTTGCCAACCCGCTCTCAGGTTGTGTGGAGTAAAGCCCATGTATCCTGGGGAAAGTGGCACCAATCATTTTTATGGAAATGCTAGAGACACGTGCCGTGCGCCACTTCTGGGAAGAACGAGAGCCACTAAAATAGCTGCGCTTAGAGTATCGGCCAGACATGTACACGTTACCCAAGAAAAGTAACTAAATACCGTTACTCCTTACTCGCTCAAAAAGTAACTAAATACGTTACTCGTTACCGATTGTCAAAAGGAACGCGTGAGTTACCTCAAAAGTAACGAGTTACTTTCCACGTTACTTTGACGACCAAATACACAACTGTTTTTGTTTCATGGTTTATTGTTTTCTTTTTAGTAGTCATTTCCCTTAAGCAGCTGCCTGTAGAACTTTTCATCAAATATGTTTCCCCGCTTCCTTGAAAATACATTCTCCGGCGACGCTGAAGAGTCGTTCTACCGACGCGCTCGAAGGAACGGGAGTGTTGTGCTTCAGGAAGAGCTGGTGAATCTTCGGTTACTGCGCCTTCATTGAGGACAGCGGGTAATGGGTTATGTGCCTTCCTGTGTTTGAAACCTCCAGGTTTACATTCGGTCCGTACCCGTTTCTAGCAGGTTCAACCAACGAACCTGATTGTGCTCGCTGGGTGAAGGACATTCCCAACTGTAGAGTTCAGTACAGCAAAGTTTATCGCTGGACACGTCAGTCGAACTGTTCGAATGACGTGTTCAGCGATATATGTTGCTGTACTGTCATACTGTTTAGTTGTTGTTCTGGTTGCCCACCTACAATTCTCGCATAGACGCATACTCAGGCTAGAATAAAAACAAGGCCGTTTAAGCGGTGTTGTACACGTTACTCCTCAAAAGTAACGAGATACCGTTACTCGTTACTTGGCCTTCAAAGTAACTAAATACCGTTAATCGTTCCTTTTCTAAAGAAGTAACTAAATACGTACTCGTCACCGAAAATAGTAACTAGGTAGAAGTAACTCGTTACTTGTAACGCGTTACGAACATGTATGGTATCGGCACTCTGTTCCCCAACATTGTTGTTGGCGCCGACATTTTGGTGCTTGTGCAGAGTAGACGCAACTGCCGATCGTCATGATTCAAAAGTGCGACTTCCTCAGCATTAGATTCGGTGTTAGGAAGATCATATAAATTTGCTTTGCTCTGTCGCGAACTGGTTAAACATTTGTGGAAGGCGGAAAAGCGTTTCCTGCGATTTCAGTTAATTCTTCAGATAACTGGCAACCATGATTTTAATCCACAATATGAACAAGTGTAGTTACTCTGAAGCGTAGCTTATTTACTGGCACTATATATAGAAGAACATGGCGTCTGAAATCTAGCTCAGTGCTGCGCTGTTCCGCCATGATCTTCCCTAGTGCCATTAAATAATGTACGCTTCAGGGTAACGACACTTGTCCATATTGTGGCTTAAAATCATGGCTGCCAGTTATCTGAAAATTTATCTGAAATCACAGGAAACGCTTTTACGTCCTCCACAAATGTTTAAACGCCTCGCGACAGAGCAAAGCAATATTACATGAGCTTCCTAACACCGGATCAAATACCGAGGAAGTTGCACTTTTGAATCATGACGATCGGCAGTTGCGTCTGCTCTGTACAAGCACCAAGATGGCGGCGCCCACAGCAATATTGGGGAACAGAGTGCCGACCCTAAGCATCGCTCATTTAGAGGCGAGGTCCACACTTCTGCACGTCCAGAGGTGTGGACCTCGACGAAGAGGTCCACACTTCTGCGCGTCGAGTCAAAAGCAACAAGAAGCAACCGTTTCCCACCCGTAAACTGTACCAAGGAGTCCTCTGTCCAAGCCAGTGGCACGGCTCTACTACTCGTCCACAATCGTGCGCCAAGTGCACAGCAGCTGACAAGGTTGGCAACGGGTATGGCAAGAAAGGACACTTTCCCTCTGTCTGCCTGTCAGCGAAAAAGAACCACCCAAATACGCAAAGCCATGTTGCACTCGAGTTATCCTCGTAAATGCCATAAGTTGAAGGCGCTCCCGGCAAGTGCAGTAGTGCAGACTAAATTCATTTGATAAAAATCACGCTTTCAAGTACCGCGAACCATTGTTGTGGAAACGCGCAAGACACGTGCGAGGAGCGGGTGCTCCGCTCCCATTCGCTTCCAAGGGCCGCTCATTTCAGTACTGCGCTGACAACTTCCGACTAAATTCATTTCATAAAATTCACGCTTTCAAGTACCGCCAACCATTGTTGCGGAAATGCGCAAGACACGTGCGAGGAGCGTGTGCTCCACTGCCATTCGCTTCCAAGGGCCGCTCATTTCAGTACTGCGCCGACAACTGCTTCCAAGAGCTGCTCGAGACACGGGCCTCGTGCACTGGCGCATTTGACACCACTTGCAAGACAAACCCAAACACATCGAAAGGCTTGAATCCAGACAGATAAAGAGGGGTCGGTGGCCAAGTGCAATAAAGAAAAAAAAGGATGGGTGGCCAAGTGAGCTACACTCGGCGACAACTTTTCTTGGCAATGCTGCCAAAGCTACAGAGCCGAAGCACGCTGTCTTCTTACGCAGATGAACACAGTCCCCGGGTCTAAATTGTGTTTTGGCTGTAACGTAAATTATATTCTTAATATTCGTCTTTTGAATAATAATTGTCACATCACTATGAATCTTGAATAATAAAAATATAAAAAGGAAATTAGTTTTCTAGTTACTAAAGATCTGGTAGTAGGTAACAAGAGGAAAAGGAGGTAGAGGAGCACAGAACCTCGAGATCATGAACGGCACGAGAGGGAAGGATAAACCGACACCATCGAAACGGACGTGCCCGGGATCTCTTCCTTAACAGATGGCATCTGCTCTGAGCCCGGGTATGTCCACTGGAAACGGTTTCATAGACACTTTGAATGCCGACAACGAAACCAAAACTGAAAACGAAACCAAAACTGACGCAATGAAAGCCCGGATGCTTGGCGGAGTGATACATGTGCAGGAGCTCCCCCCCCCCCTCTAGCATTCCCTTCATTGCCAAGAAAAGTTGTCGCCGAGTATAGACGTTTCCACTGTTTACAAAAATCACAGTCCACACGTGTTAAATCACAGTCCAGAACGCGCACGTTCGTCGCTTCGGAAAGCGAGCAAATCACGCGCCATACGCACGAACACTGAAAATGGAACCTGTCAAGTGTCCTTTTTTGGAAAGGTCTATACACGATTGGAAACAGGGCGTCTGGCCGCCGCCATGTTCCTGCTCGTGTAAAGAAGCACTTGCAATTGCAAGCCTGCCAAAGTCACCTTCACGCGCATGCTGCATGTGCTTGCACCCATGGGGCACCAGTCGGGAATCCATGTCTGCAAACATGTATAGAGCACACCAGCTCGGAGCACGTGGAGCGAAAGCTCGCGCTGCATAACCCAGGGATCCTGGGTTCAATCCCCTGCCCGTTTCGATCTAGATGAGCATCGTACCGGCGTGCGGTCGTGTATTATTACTATTGCGTGATGCACGTTAAAGACTCCAGGCTACCGGTTGTACTGCACTGGCTAAATTGATCACCTACAGCTGGGAGACAAGTCGCCCGTTGAGGCAGACTATGTTCTAGGCTGTATAAACATACACACACCCCAATTTGTTTCCAGACAGGTAAGGTAGCACCACTTCGTTCCACCGTGACATAGTAAGATCACTGTTGAAAGAGGCGTTTGTAACAAACAATAGCCTAGTGAACTCCCGAGGTTACTTATGACGACACTAAAGTTATTTAGAGGTTCATTTGATTTTGCCTAAAAATTAGAAAGGTGAATAGAAAAAAAAAGAAACGTACGCCTCACCTTAGGTAGAAACGTATTTTCTACCTATTGATGGCCCGTTTGGTTCTCTTAGTAATCCGCAAAACGGGAAGTGTTAAATTTACAAAACAAAATTGTTCTGGGCGCCAAAACGCTAACGTCAAAATTCAATTTGCATCTTTCTTTCTTTCTTTCTTTCTTTCTTTATTGGTTTCCATTTCCTGTTTGTTGGTTAAGAAAATATATTGTAATTTTTCAAAATATTATAATTCATGCTTCTTTCTTGTTTTTCATATCCACTAGCCACCAAACAAGGTCTTCAGAAAATGAAAATATCTGAAATAATGTTTCATAAAATAAATGTTGTTCGGAATAAGTATTTTAGCCTTCTTTGCAACTCATTCAACTACTTTTTTTTATTTCCGAATACATATTAGTAGGGAGCCTTCATGTGCGCTTTGCTTAGGGTGGTGGCATCTCGCCATTTTGTCCCACACGTTTATTTTTTATTTTTGTTCAGAAGCACGTGAAAGAGCGTGACCCTGCATGCGTTTGTGGCGCTGACTGTGCTATGGCGACATTTTGTTTTCGTCGATTTCTTTGTATTTTCCCCGTGAGCGCGTGCTGTCGGCAACGGGTACTACTAGGGTGTCTCAATGTCCTTCTGTTTAGGGTGATCCCACCCTTTGTAGTACCCGATGCCGACAGCACGCGCTCATGGGAAAAATACAAAGAAATTGACGAAAACAAAATGTCGCCATAGCACAGTCAGTACCATAAATGCGTGCAGGGTCACGCTCTTTCACGCGCTTCTGAACTAAAAATAAAATAAAAGCGTGGGACAAAATGACCAGACGTCTCCACCCCATGCAAAGCGCACATGAAGGCACCCTAGGTACTACAAAGGGTGGCATCACCCTAAAAAGAAGGACATTGAGGCACCCTACTATATCTCTGCTCAACGCTGCACGATCTTAGGGTGCTTACGAGCCACGCTTGTAGCGTATGCAAGCGTTTTGACCACGCGCGCTAACATAGCACACACACAAAAATAGAATCAACACAAGTATCGCCTTCACAGCCTTATCAGGCCTTTCGCTAGGAGTCTGCTGATGTCTATAGACCTTTCCAAAAACGAGCTTGTGGCCGGTGCCATTTTGAGCGTTCGTGCGTATGGCGCGTGCTTTGCTCGCTTTCCGAAGCGACGAACACGCAGGTGCTGGGCTGTGAAGATCGCACGCTGGACTGTGATTTTGTAAACATTGGAAAGGTCTATACTCTGTTTCAGCTTGTGTTGTACAGCAGGAAAGGCTACCATCTCGGCGGCACAAGCTCTCGTGCACCAAGGGCAGCTGCCAACGCTATGAGCTCGCGCTTCTAGCCTTCGCTGCGGTACAACATAAGGTGAAACGGAGTATAGTTACACTTTTTTTTGCAACGCTCAAAAAGTGCCGACCAACGGAGCCATCTATTGTAATTCTGTTGTGTCTATGTTTATACAGCGGGAAGTTAGTCAGCCCTGAGGGCATCTGGTGTCTTCGTTGGAGATGAAAGGCAGTGGAGTATTCCACTGCTTGTCTGACGTCTTAAACGCAATAGTGATACATGCAGACTTGTACCGTACGCATTACAAGTAACCAAATTACTTGTAATCGAATACTTTTTGAAGTAACTTTGTAATCCGTTGATTACTTCTATTAGGCAGTAATCACAAGACTAATCTGATAACTTTTTGAAGTAATAAAAATTACTTCTAACCCCCTGCACACACCTTCTTTTTCTGAAATGAAAAAATAAAATTTGCTTCTTTTTTCCACAGAAAAAAGAATGATTTTTGCGGAGCTGTAGGAAACGAGGTCAACCCCTTTGTATGTACAATTTCTGTGGAATGTTCGTTATTTTTCGCACTGGGACTGTGACTGGGAAGCCCAAGGGAAGCCCCAGTGCGTGACAAAGGCCATTCAGGGCGAAGTTTGAGGGACCAGAATGTAGCTTTGTAAGTCCTTTGTTCAAACTAGCCCCCTCACGCACACAGACACGGAAATAAACAAAAAAATCCTGCTTACGGTACCTACACGCAGCCCATAGGAGAACCAGAACCGAAGAATGTCTAAAGCGGATGCAAAATATAACAAAGCCAGTTCAAATATTTCCCTATTTCCCCTACGTAGTCTTTGTGACAAGCAAGGCTTCGAGTTGAGAACTGGTCGGGGCGATCTTTTCCGCTAATGAATACTACACAGGATCCGTTTCAAATCCTGGAGCTGCTGCTCTTTTGTATAACATGCGAGTTCATCCAAATGTGAATAGTAAAATGAGCGACAATCAAGATCTAGAGCCCCCTCCGCTCCCCCCCCCCCCCCCCCCCCAAACTGGCGACCGCTCAAATCAATAAACTTCTTCAAACGAATTCTATGCTTGTGTCCGTATTGTGAAGGTGGAACGACCACGAAGAGGGAACCCGTTTTTTCTTCGTCAATACTTGTGAAAATGTGAAATATAGGTTCGAAGTAGTTCATTATTATGAGCGCTAAACATGTAAGTATTCTCACAATAAAGTAATCAGAAAAGTAACGGTTACTTCTTCAAGTAATGTCCAATTACCTTTGCTGTCGAGTAATCAAGTAATCTAATCGAATACTTTTTAGCCAAGAGTAATAGTAATTGTAATCGATTACGTTTTTTTAGTAACGTGTACAAGACTGGATACATGACAGCACGCCGGTACGATGCTCATGCAGATTGAAACGGGCAGAGGCGGTGGATTGAATCCACGAACAGTGAGCTTTACAGCGTGAGCTTTCGCTACACGTGCTACCGATCCACGAGCAACGAGACATCGCGGTCGAATTCGAGCTCGAGAGAAAAACAACAACAGCAACAGCAAGAAAATCTCCGGTTTGAGGCATTTACTACTAGTGTCGCCATCTCGTTTATCAAGTTGGAAATAAAATTAACAGGGTAATTTTATTTACACAAATACGCAAATACAACAATATTTTGCTTTCTCGTAATGGTCTCAAAATTAAGATTAGAGGCACCCCTTGTACGTACGGCCAAGCGTTTTGTCACGTTTGTCTTCTAATTAATTGTAGTTTCAAAAATGCCTCAAAACGCGCTAAAAACAGTCAAAACGGTCATATTTCTAGATTTTATTAAAAATCTCCAGCGCTTTAAAAGAAAAATCCAAGGGCCGCACAACCTTCATTACGTTATCATAAGTAACCCCCAAAAGAATGAATACTATCGTGCATTTCTGAAACTCAGGTTTGTGTAGCGAAATTTGCCCATTGAGTGACGAGCGGTTGAATCCCCCTTAAAACTGTCGATAACGTTTTTAGGCTGAGCGCCCTGTTAAAGGGGTATGGATACGAAATTCCAGCGCTCATTTTCTAGCTTGAATGTGTTCCATGTTGCACCCTAACCTCAAAAACACCAGTCTTCCGCTGAAAGGCACAATTAAGAAAACTAATTTTAAAGCTAAATAAACGATCTTTCAATGTGCACCTGGTGGATGCATGCGGAGCGTATTTGGGAGGTAATCTAGCAACGTTGGGGAACTTGCTACGTTGTCTTGACGTAGCAAATTCCTTCGGAGCAGCGCCGCTCTTTGGAATTTCAACATTTTTCTTCTTAGCTTTCCTCCTAGCTCAACTCACAAATCGCGCATTGTACCAAACGGTCCAAGAAGACGGAAAGGAAAGACTCCCCTCTTTCTCGGACCCTCGTTCGTGCAACCGGACACAGCCATTCTCCCCTTAGCTGATCAGCCCGTCGCTCAAAACTCGAACAAAAGTTGCTTTCACCACCCCGTTCAGCCCTAAGTTGACAGTGTTGTGGGAACTACGTGCTCCTTGGGCCAGCCAGACGCTCGTTACCCCACGGGTACTTCGAACGGCTCGGTTGTAACACGCTGACGCTATTGACACCACCACAACACTGACAACGCCACCAAGGGCAAAGCTCATAACCACGCCAGCCTTGCTACGTCACGAAGGCGAGGAATCTTTTCTTTCTGTTTTTGTTTGCGCCGGGTATCCCATGACGTATCACGCTCTCCGTTCGCTTCTCTTTGAGCGCTTGCTCGAGTGCACCGCTTGGAACGAAAAATATAGCCAGTCGTTCAAAATACAATTGTGCGATTATCATTTGCGGTTATTACCCGTCATGCTTGACTCAATTCCGAACGGAATTTGAATATTTCAATTTTTGTTCCTGTACCCCTTTAAAAATTAATTGCTGTCGATCCTAGCCCATTCTTCTAGAACTATGTTGCAACTTCGTGGTGCCGTGATCCATGCGTTCCAGAGAATTTGGAAGAAACAAAAATAACTACATATACCTGCGCAGAAGCAGCAATAATTACATATCTCTGCAGATACAACAGACTTGTATTACTACCCCGTTGATTGCTCCCCCGTGTTATATGCTCGACAGCTAGAGAGGTCGTCAGGGACAACCTCGGCGATGCATAGTGTTACAAGTAATTTGTTTTTATAGGTGTGTCTAAAAATATTTTTGTTTAGGTTCAAGGAATTTAGTTTGCTGTAAAATGTACTGGCACAGCTAATAATTATTTGAAATATTCGCTAAAACGACCTTCGCTAAAGTTGTTTCAATTTATGAGTTTACTTCGCCGCAGTGTGCCGGAGCACGCTTTCCCATACTTCTTTTTAATGCCTTTAAAACTGTGGGATGTTCCATGCAACAGCACCTCTAATTTGCAATTATAAAGAGTGTACGAGATGTAGTTAGAACAACGGTGCATAAAATGTGTAGCAATATGTGTATGTCTCTGGAACACTGTTTTTATACGAATAAAGGCTGAACTCTATATGGCAATTATGCTGCGAAAAATCGACGAATTTTGCCCGGCGGCTTTTGCTTAGAGCGTGTCATCAGCAGAGTAGCGGCTACGCTGCGCGCAAAGCGATCCGTGCCGTCGGGCGACGTTCGCCTTAACCGCTCATCCACACTGGAAGCGGATCTGCGTTCGCAAAGCGGTTGCGAACGCGGTTGTATAAAGATCCAGTACAATTGCCCTCGCACTCGATGACATCAAGTGCGCGCGAAATTGCACTGGATTTTTATACAACCGCGTTCGCAACCGCTTTGCGAACGCGGGTTCGCTTCCAGTGTGAATGAGCGGTAAGGGTGTAAACTATTTTAGTGTGTAGTAGGGCCTAGTTGTCACCAGTAGAGAACGGCATGAGTGCGTGAAGAAATGTAAGCTGGAATTGTGGGAGTTTACACGTAGCCTAATTTCGATAGCCGGTCCGTCTTGGTGGTGCTAAAATTATGCGTAGGTGCACGCCACTCGAGCACAAAAGACCCTTTCCGAAATTCGGTGCCATCTAGTGACTCTAACACCGCCTACTCTTTTGCATGCTAATGGTGGCAAAACTATACTATTTGAACAGGCACCACCTATTTCGTGCGACGGACCGGGATGGTAGTTCGCTGAAAACACTAATTTGCGTCGTTTCACTTCAAACGGTGACAAAGAAACTATCGCCTTCTACAAAGCGGTATGGTACTTGGCTGACAGCACAAATATTTCTTTGTTTCACTTCAGACGGTGACAAATAACTCTTCTATTAAGCGCTAGCCTAACTACAACCCTTGATAGAACTAACCGCATTAATACCCTAGTTACACGGGCGCTTTGAACTGTCGTTGAGTTCAATCACAGTTATCGGCGCCAACTGTGATTGAACTCAACTGAACTGAGATGGTGCTACACGGCTGTCTAGAACCCAGTTGAAGCTAAAACGAAACTAGTGCTTGTGTCACGTGATCAGTATAATTTTTTAAGTATTTTACTCGGAGACACAACTTTTATTTATTATAAGCATATCGTACAATATGTTCAATACCTTGTTGCTTTTTAGCGGCGTTTACACGACTGCCAAAGCAGAATCAGGGTAAGGTTGCGCATATTTTAAGATAGGTGGCGCAAACTACCGCCCGCTACGATGGTTGCACTTGTTACTATTTGTCCATTTATACAGCCGGTCCCGCCGCCATCTTCGCTCGTTCGGTGGCTTGCCGGCTAGCCGGGATCGTTTTAGCGGTAGCTCGGGCGCCTAAACCTATTCATTCCCGGATATTTTGCTGCTACGATTCTTTCTAGACGCCTCCCCCTGCATTCCAAAACAGTAAGTGCCTCGCAAACGATGGTCGGCGGTAGCGGTCCCGCGGACAGACGCCATCTTATCTCAGTTGGGGAAGTCCGTTCAGTTGAACTGAGGTAGGGGAGTTCAGTTGAACTCAACTGTCATTAGCGGCTCGATGACAGTTGACGCTACCGTGTAACTCCGGCCGATCGCGATTGAGTCAACTGTCGTTGACTCAATGGCAGTTGAGAGCGCCCGTGTAACTAGGGTATAAGGGGCTTGTTGGTAGAGTGTGAGCCTGAAATGAACGCAATTCGAGCATCGCACGGTGCTAACATCTAGAATGGACCTCTTGGCGAATATGTGCTGCCACCTAGACACGCGAATCGGTTCGAGACTAGGCGACTGGAAAACAACGCGTGCCCAAGGCCTCTCCCACCCGTTCCACACCCAAAACGTCAGCTACATCCTGTTCACCGATTGAGGCGATGTGACCTAGATACAGCTCCCCCAAGCTCACCTTTGTCCCCATCGTGCGTAATCTTCCGCCCCTTGGTCGACACAACGAAACCGCTCAAAGGCGAGAAATGCAAGATGGCGGATTGTTTGGAACTAGATACTCTCGAACCCAGGCGCATGAAATACTCCGCGCATGCGCACCGCGTATTTCTACAAAAGGTCCATTAGCATGTTTTATGTTATTCGCTTCGCTGCATGTATCCAGCTTCTTCCTTTATCGGGCACCAGAGGAGCGCCATTAGCATGCGGCAGGTGCCATGTACCAAAGGCTGCACTCCATGAATGCAACATTCGCGACTATTGTGACGTATAGAAGTCAACAACCTCGACAAACCTGGCAACGGAAAACAGGTCATGCCGTACTACGTGCCAGGTCAACGCACAACATTCGGGTCTAAGCAGGTGAACATTAACTTCAAAATCGTTTGCTACAATTTGTATACACTATCTGTTCAAAAAAACCTGTAACGGTTCATTGGCATAGCCGAGCCTCCAGAGGCTTGGTTTTCTTCAGGGAAATGATGAAAGGACTACAGCTACTGTCGTACCGCGCCGATGAACGTTGATAAACGAACAACGTCTGGCTCACGCAGTTGCGTAGGTTGCGTTCAAAGCGACCTAAGCAACACGCTGGTACGACAGCAGGGATAGAGACACAAAAGACGGGGTCGCTTTGCTTATACATTATACAAAGCACAGTCTGCTTACAGATTCGAACGCAAGTCACCGCGAGATCCGTGCTTCGAAGGCCCCATGGCAATCAGTTCAAGAAGAACATCTGAACATTGCGGCGATTCGTGTCTGCAGTCTGTGTTTTTTGTAAGATGTTTGAGCAGTGTGACTCCGACTAAAGAGAACTGCTCGTCCTACACGGCATAAAAAAAGAAATGCAGAGAGAACCTCGTTAAGTAAATGTGAGTCGCGGTTTTCCCTGCGTCCCTTTCGTTGCTGCCGTTTTCGTTGCTGCGGACACAACCAACGCAACTTTCCTCGCCTCGGTGGCCGTGGCTTCAACCGCCGACGTCATGCAGTCACGGAAACCATAAGAGACGAGCGAAAATCGCGAAAGGACATTTTTCGGTAATTTGAATGTTTTCTCGCTATAGGAACCGTGCACATCTAATTCAGGCCCCGACCAGGGCGCCCCTAGCGGCAAACGGGTCCGTTCCATCGGGGAACTTCTGCCAGTCGCTGCGTTGGTTGTGCGTTGTAGCGGGTTAGCGCTGTAATTTCCAAGGTAACTATTCCGCACTAAGAAAGACACAACAATTGATGCGGCAAACAATAGGCGACAGCCGCGACGCGGCCGGCATAGAAAAGGTGCGGATCTAATTCAAGCCCCGACCAGGGCGCCCCTAGCGACAAACGGGTCGGTTGCATCGGGGAACTTCTGCTAGTCGCTGCGTTGGTTGTGCGTTGTAGCGGGTTAGCGCTGTAATTTCCAAGGTAGCTATTCCGCTCTAAGAAAGCCACAACAATTGATGCGGCAAACAATAGGCGACCGCCGCGACGCGGCCGGTATGCTCGCTTCCCATGTGCCCTCTGTATTGCTGGAGTCGCGAATACGGCTAAACATTAAGGAGCCTCGCCCGGCGGGGCGTTCGCTTTGCTCGCGAGACAACAAACACTCTTCTTACGCCACGCGCAAAGCTAACGCTGACGGTTGAAATTCGTCGCTTTTTCGCAGCATATTCACAACATGGATTTCAGCTTTATGATGATGATAAAGATTAAAGCGGCCGAAATTAATTTGCTGAAGGAGTTTCGCCATGCACTGGATTAAACTTCGAACACTAAATTGCCGATGCGTTAACTCATTTTACTGTTGAAGGCAAGCACGACGCGTGTAGGCGTCCGGATTTCTTAAATACTGTAGTGCGCGGAGAATGCGTTGACTGAAACTGCGATTCCAGGGGCCGTTAGCATCCGTCCATACTATGCCACTCGGCCACCGACGCAAGTACATTGATGGGTCAAACTGCTTGCAACCGAGAAATTATGAATTGAGGATCACGGGCGTGCATCATCTTGACTCGAGATTGTTTGCAGCATATATTCCTTGCATCGGTTGACATCAGGTGCATCACTGGCAGTTGTTTTAATTTTCCACGTTATACAGGGTGTCACACAAAAAGAAATTTACACATTTTGTTTTTCCGCAAACATAAACTAGGCATCGCCGAACGCTCATTCTCCGCCCAAAAGTAGCGCTAGAGGTCACAACCAGATGCCAAAATTTCATCCCGATCCGATACCTTAATCAAAAGTTATAGGTGATTTTCTGAAAATTTCAATGGCAAAATGGCGGCCGATGGAGTTTTCGAATACACCAGAAACCGAAAATTGGCGAAAATGGGCTCCATTTTCCCATTGAAGTTTTCAGAAAATCATTTATAACTTTTGAATTAGGTATCGGATCGGGCTGCAACTGTGGCATCTGGTTGTAACCTCTAGCGCTACCTTTGGACGGAGAATGAGCGTTCGGCGACGCGTAGTTTATTTTTGCGGTGAAAAAAAAAAAAAAAAAAGAAACACTAAATTTTGTTTGTGACACCCTGTATATCTCGAGCTATACTTCGTTTCACCTTATGTGCGAGCGAAGGCAAAACTGGAAGCGCGAGCGCGGAAGCTCCACGCGTTCAGGCTTTGCTCGAGTGCGCGAGCTGGGGAGAAATGCAAAGAGCGCTGGTCTCGAGCTTCTAGCTTTGGCTTCGCTCGCAGATAATAAAGTGAAACGAAGTATAGCAGCAGTAATTAGGTGTAAAGAACGATTCGCAATAATCACGCTGGAGTGTTTCCTTACCCTTTTCTTGTGTTACGTTATGAGTCATCGAGACATCCGTGCTTCGCAGGTCGCGTGCAACGCTATTTCTGGAATTAGTAGGCGTGCTTTATACGAAGCACAATTGTACCGGTGACTTTCGACGTAAGCGAGAGTAAGCTACCGTAACATGATGAGATTTAAGAAAACGGTACTCTTCTTACCAGTTCCTTGACCCTTTCAGATGATCTAATTTTCCAGCTCTCTTCAGTAAAGGAAGGGGAAGTTCTAAGATCCCGGACTGCTGAGTCCCTTCGGTCCTTGGAGATCCTTCGAGCTCTTGATCGCCTTCTGCCCCTGGAACCCTTTCGGCTATTGGGATTCATTTCCTCGTCGATGTTTTCTCGCACCTTAGATTCCTTTTGTGACCTAGAGTTTCCTCGACCCATTGAAATAACTCGCTTCTTCGGGTCCCTTCGAGCTCTTATGCGTTTACCCTCGAAGCCCTTCGTGATATTGAAACCTTTTTGTTCCTGCGAGCCTCCTTGAATCTTGGGAACTGTCTGGCCCATGGAATTTAGTCGCATATTTGAATCTTTTTTATTCTTGGAGTGACTTGGTACCTGGAAGTCTTCCGGTGCCTTAGAGTCCTCCCCCTCTCGTGAAGAAACGCTGTACTTTGAGTCCTTTCGAACTTTGGGCCTTTCGCTGTTAGCGCTGGATCTTCTTCGAGCTCTGGGGCTCCTTCGTGCCTCGGAGTTCTTTCGTGCCCTGGAGTTGTTTCGTACTCTGGAGTCCTTTCGGGACCTGCGGTCTTTCTGGGCCTTGGAATCGATTGGGGCGCTCAAGTCTCTTCGAGTTTTAGAAGCTCTTCGTTTTCCGAGAGAAATTGAGTCATCGCTGGCTTCTTGTTTCTCGGAATCATCGTGGCTCATAGGGATATTTCGCTTTTTGAAATCACTTAGTTTGTCGGGGTCTCTGCCATCCTTGGAATCCTTCTCCTTGGATTCATTCAGTCTTACGGACTCTCTGATCTCCTTCGAATCCTCCTGCTCCTTGAAATCACTTAGTATTCCGGAGTCTGTGACGTCCTTGGAATCCTTCCGCTCCTTGAAGTCATTCAGTTTCTTGGAGTCTCTGTCGTTCTTGGAATCCTTACAAAGACTCGAGCCATCCAAAATTTCCGGGGTTTTTCTACGAGATTTGCTTTCATTATCTTCGGGATCATCCATGCGCGATGACAACGGCTAGACGCGCAATGTACGGCAACTAGGATTGAACAAATGATTATGGCTGAGCTAACACTGGGCAGAGCGTTCGGTCTCCGCTCGTGAGCACGGGCCTCGTTTGAATTCGTTTTCATCGAGGTGGGTCACGGCCCATAGGCGAGGCCTTGCAAGGCGTATACGTATTATCCATGAATATATGATCACGTTGATTCTTTGCACTTTTTACGCGGCACATGCACGCCTCATTTTCGGTTTCTAGAAACTGAGCCGATTCAGATGATCGCTTCACCGCGTTATTAGGATTTTGTACTCCTTTTTTTACATTACGCCATCTCATAAAGGCTGCACGCGCAATCGAAGGCACGGCGCGGGACTGTAGATCTTTATAATAGCCTCCTTTATTCCAGAAAACCTGTCAATAAGGAGTATTCACTGGGCGCCATATTTGTGGGTGATGTCTAGGGCGCATGCTCTGAACGAGCCCACATTAATAGGCTGCTAAGACCGGCAATCTTGAGGGTGCGAAATGCACGTTACAAAAGGACTGTGGAAGCTCGCCATCAGCACGCGCTCAGCAGTCGTGCACACAGCTATGGCCGCCAGTGAATACTTCCTATATCTCACTAAGCGTTCCGCGCATGCGTGACGCCGCCATAACTTTAGCACACAGAAGGCAGACGGCCGTGCATGCGAGGGCTCGTGCTGCCTCATGCTCCACAAGCGCAGAGCTCCAGCGTGGTTGTCGCACGCGCCGAACGGCTAAATTTCCCTCGATGCATTGCGGCAGCCGTGGCGTAGTCAAACTGGCTGGTGAGATCGGTCTATTAGCGAAAGAAATTGATCACTGTAAGTGGGAAAGGAGATGAGAGAAGAGGGCGCGCGCAGGGGCTCTGTGTGGCAGCGCTATTGGCGACGTGGGCGGTCGAAAGCGTCGCTGTGGTCGGCCTTCCGCGATTGGCCGAATGCTGACTATGACGTCGGCAAAATATTTCTCATCGACAGAAATAAGAGGG
Source organism: Ixodes persulcatus (assembly GCA_013358835.2). Classification (NCBI taxonomy): domain Eukaryota; kingdom Metazoa; phylum Arthropoda; class Arachnida; order Ixodida; family Ixodidae; genus Ixodes; species Ixodes persulcatus. The sequence continues at coordinate 86,250 of JABSTQ010004204.1, forward strand.
ATGTGAGAACTTCAATTTTTACGGTGTTGGCAGCTTTGAGAGCGCTATGATTTCAGGCCTCTACCATGCCCATTACAAACACCATCGAACTTGTTGTTCGCAAGGTAATGACGTCACGAGAGGTAAACATACGAGGGCGCCACCAAAACACCTCGCCGCTAATAGACCCGTTGCTCTCGGGCGGGGGGCGCGAGCGCGTCCGAGAGACGCGACCATGTTATGCTGGCAGCACTATCCAGGCGGCGCTGTAACGTTCGATTTGCCTGTGCCACGTTCGAATGCAAGCATCTGTCAACATCTGTAGACGCGCGATAACAAAACGTCTAAAAAAAATGGAAAACTAAGATTTAAAAAAGAAATATGCAGCTCGTGGCCCCAGCATTTCATTCAGCTTTATTATTTGTATTGCATTCTTTTATTGCTTCCGTGAGCTCGTATGTTTCACTTTACGTGATATCGAAGCTAAAGCTACTTGCAAAAGCATGTTCTCCCGAACGATGCTCGCACTGCACGAGCGCGCGTGCTTGGAAGGGACACTGCAAGCTCGGAGCTAGCTCGCTCTTGTAGCCTCTGCTACGCTGGCACTTAGAATGGAACGGAGTATAAAAAAACTACACCATCTTCCCGAGGGGAACCATGGGGTGATGCGGAGCATCGTGTTGGTTCCGAGGAAAGAGTCAGTTGCGTGCTGACGTCGAGAGATGGCGCCACCGACTGCCCTAGCGTTACCCCCTACGCGAGCCTTCGTCGCGGCTCGCGGCAGAGAAACTTGGAACGCTCGCCGCTCGCCGTTTATTTTTTTTCACACTTGAAGGAGAGGAGACTAGAGGAGGAGAGTTGCGCGTGCGCGCGCGGTGTGAGGAGAATCGAACGCACGCGAAGTGCACGCGCAGCTAGTAGATAGAGAGAGCGGAGAGAGTAACGCGCAGCTGTTGCAGAGAGGGAAGGAGGAGAGTTGCGCATGCGTAGTGTGAGTGCAGACTACAACGCCGACGCCGCGGGACATAGCCCCGAGCATGAGATGCTCCGCATCTAAAAAACTGTAGTGGGGAAGCGTGATGACGCACGTTCGAAACGCGAGCCAAATATTCTATTTTGCTCGCCTAGAGCGCTGCTCAAAACTTGAGAGCTACGGGCCTTGGTGCCTGGAACGCGTCTCCGACTGATGTGTTTACCGCGGCCAAAAAAGTGGTCCCTCGATTTCCGCCTGATGACGTCATAGAAGTGTCATGCCGTCGCCGGTCGCGATCCTGGCGGTGTCCTAACAGTTGTGGTATATGTGGCAGACGCCTGTTCTGCGGCAGGTCGCTCTCCACTGTGACAGTCCACGGAAGCTCCAGCAGCCGGAAGTTGGGACGCCTGGGACGCCGTGACGACAGCGAAACTCGCGTTCGCTCGTGCTTTTCGCCAGCATTTCTACGGCCAACCGGCAGGATCGCGACAGTCAACAGCATGACACTCCGGCTTCTGTGACGTCATTTGTTGCCAATGGACCTTTTTCACATACCGACGGCACCAGGCGGTGGCTGCACGAACTAAAAATCGAGGAAGTGACCTACCTGCGCTTCCAATCGATAATGGGAGCTACGCTACCAGTTTCTTCGCTCTCCGAGCAGCGGCGCGTGCCCAACGCGACTCTAAAGAGGGGGATCTGTGGCGTCCACCCAAACGTCATGTTTTTCTTTCCGTCCACTTTCTTTTTTTGTGTAACACAATTATATATATGTTGCAATTACGTGTTCTACTCGCTGATCCACAGCCTCCTTCCGAATTTCCTCGATTTATAGTGCCGACTTCCGCCGCTTGGCATCGAGTGCTCGCGCGTGCGCAGAACGCTTCTCGGAAAAGGTCCATTGGTGACCACTTTTGATGTATGGGCGGGATAGGACGCTAAACCCACCAGTCGGAGACGCGATCCAGGCACCATAGCAGCGCCAAACAGGGTCCCATGGCGGTAAAATCGGGAAACGTCATTTTTGTTTTGTTTTGTTCTTTTTTTTTTTTAGAAAAGGAGATTATTTTGCGCCGACCCTTTTCTTCCCGCACCTTTCCCGTTTCTCCAAGCGCCGGTGTCCTCTTTCCTTTTTTTTTTCCTTTGCAGTGTTGCTGTTTGGAGAGGCCACCGTGGATATTGTTGGCACTGGCTGAAGGATTATCCGAAGTGGCTCTTAACTACCATATGGGTAACAGTTTGTCGCTGCTCCTTTCCTTTTTCCGACGGCCGAGCGCTCCATAGCTCCGTCCTGGGGTGCTATTCTGGTCGCAAACGGGCACCTTTCGAGTTGTGACGTATCGAGAAAGAAGGGGCGGAGCCTCAAACTAGAATGATTCTTGTTTGAGGCTCCGCCCCAACGTTCGGGTTCACGCACGCGGCCAGCTAGAATGTGACGATCCCCCTACGTCACGCTGACGTGTCCACGCAGTTGGGGCCAACGTTGGGGCGCAGAAATCCCCGCATTTCCCCCTGTTCTTTTTGTAATCTTCTTTCTTTCCTCCGGGAGTTAGAACGAGCGAATAACGGAGAAAAGGATACCTTCCGGAAAATGGAAGGAAACCGAGAAAAATAATATTATACTTTTATAAAATGCGAAAGATTATTTCAATAATTATGACGTAAAGTAAATTAAGCTAAGATTACTCAACTTGTTTTCTCGAAGTCTTTCGCTACGGTCTTTTAAAACAAACATGGCGAAAACCGCGGTAACGACCTTGTGGTGTTTGTGCCTCATTTGTGTCGTTGCTTTCCCTGTTTCTGCACGATACGGATGGCATTACGAGAAGGAAATATTATTGGAAGGTACGCTGCGACACCGATCATCTTTTGTGAAGCTGTCGTGAATATAAGCTGCAAATGAAATGTCCTGTTTGCCTGTGAAAGAGACTCTAAATGGATGCAGCGCTGACGACGACTCTTTGGCAATTTATGACATGTCGTGAGATCGACGCAGAGTGCACCGGTTGTGAATATACTGTGGATGATGCAGGAACGTTTCTTCTGGCAGTTTTAATAATGCTTTTCTCCCTTTGCTCACTGCAGTGATTACGACGGTAGTCCCCATAAGCCATGTTCTTTCCTTTCGGCGCTGAAGAAATGGACGCGACCGCATAATCTCGGGCAGTCTTTTTTACTTACTTTTTTATTTGCAGAAAAGCTCGTGTAAATAAAAAAAAAAAAGTCCCTACATAGGTACCTCGCTATCCCATTGGCTTCATTGCGCGTGACGATTCAACGCTCTTTGCCATGGGAACGTTCGTGAAACTATAGTCGGATGCAACCTAAGAACAATCTTTTAGCTCCACCCACAAGCGCATTGCGCCCATCTGAAGTGCCTCCGCCGTCGAGAAAGTAGTTCGCTAGCAACGTTGCTTTTTCTTCCTCCAGTAAACGTGTCTTAAACTACTACAATATTTATTTAATTCATTCAGGACGTTTAAATAAGTTAGAATACGTTTTTGTCAACGAAATAGCTGTTTAGTAAAGAAAGAAAGTCATGTCCAATGTACCGTCTTCCCAATTCATTTTCTGTCCAAGATACTGTCTAACATACCGTCTTCCAGCGCCTTCGATTGAGGGAAAGCGGCGAAAACGAAACCAACCTTTCTCTCGCCAAAATTATAAATAACAAAGCACTTATAGTTCCTGCAAATAATAAATATTTAGTGATTTACTTAGTTTTGTGGGCTTTGCGCACGAAATGTGTGCCTTTATTTTGTTGGATGAATAGAAAACAAGAATAATTATACTTTTCGGGTTTTGACAAATCGGCACCCTCCCAAGTCATCGACACCACCACCGCGCCCCGCTAGAGTGCCTTCATATATACACACGCGCGCTTTTGCTTGAGTGGTGACATCTCAGCCATTTTTACGCCCAATCGTTTTTTTATGCATTTTGAAGTACGCGCAATCCGGTGTCAATCAGCTCGAGCGCGTAGCTTTGGCTAATGCATAGACGCCATTTTAGCGCCCAGGTCACGCAACGAGTGCGCGAGAGCGTCACGCGCTGAACATTCAGTGCAACAATGGATGTCTTCACCCTGAGACAGACAGACATGTAGGCACCCTACGCCCCGCTCTCTTTGTCTTCCATCATGGATCCCACTGAGGTGCACGGCAATCTCAGCTCACCCCGCGGAAACCACAGCGAATGGACCTTTTGTAGAAATACGCGGTGCGCATGCGTGGATTATTTCATGCGCCTGGGTTTGAGAGTATCTAGTTCCAAACAATCCGCCATCTTGCATTTCTCGCCTTTGAGCGGTTTCGTTGTGTCGACCTCGGGGCGGAAGATTACGCACGATGGGGACAAAGGTGAGCTTGGGGGAGCCGTATCTAGGTCACATCGCCTCAATGGGTGAACAGGATGTAGCTGACATTTTGGGTGTGGAACGGGTGGGAGAGGCCTTGGGCGCGCGTTGTTTTCCAGTCACCTAGTCTCGAACCGATTCGCGTGTCTAGGTGGCAGCAGATATTCGCCAAGAGGTCCATTGAAGCAGTGCTAAGCCTCGCGCCCGCTTCGAAATTTTCGTTGGCGATAGCGTCGCTGGATTCTCACGTTGTCGCGCAAAAACTGCTGCAAGCGCAAGCCGATACCATTAAGATTTCGTGGCGTAACCTCGGACACGTAAAACACGGTGCAAAAAAGCAGAATAATTGTCACGAGAAACTAGCGTCGCGTTGCTAAGGCCAGCAGCCATGTTGAGCTTTTTTTTTTTCAAAATGATCGCGATTGGTCTACGGAATCGTGACGTCATGAAAACGATTGGCTGGCGTTTCTCGGCGTAGGAATACATTTTCCTCTGAGAGGCATTTCCGGTTTTTTCTTAGCTTGCAATCAACTATAGAAAGCCTCTGTTTGCCCAAGTTTGCCGCTAACAGTCGCTTTTCGAGTTCGGGTTGTGACAACAAAATGACGTAAGAACAAGAATGCACGAGAGTATTTGCATTGTTTTAACTCGACAACCGTACCCTTGGCGTGATGAACTCGAAAGAACATGGCCGCGATGCTCGTCGGATCGACCGCGGCTAGGGTTTGACATGCGATCAGTAACTTGATCAACGCGCACGCGAATGCTTTCGTGCTGTTGGATGAGCCCATTCGGTGGCAGGACCGGGTTGAAGAGCACGGTGAGCTGGCGTTCAATGTCTCCGGTTTAACACTTGGCGAGATGCAAGACTTGGCTTCTATTTGTGCCGGTGTTATGAAGCTTAAAAGTTGTGGTGTTGTTGTGGCTCGTAACGGCAGCCTTGCTGAGATTATGAAGACGGTTATAGACCTTCCTTCAGCGTTGCCATGCGTCAAGATTCAAAACCTCACCTTGTCACAAAGTGACCAACGCTTCCGCGAGCACGGAGGCAGGAGCCAACGGTCTGAGAAAGAATTGTGCCGCCGCCACGACCACCAGTGATCGCCCCAACGGCAAGAAAACAAACGACAGGCATCGGACGACAAAGGTGAATTATGTAAAACGCAATGTAAGTTTGCCAGCGTTTTGCAAATCTAACGCGTTTCGTTGAAAATTTAATTTGTGGAATTTGTTAACGCCTTGAAAGTTTGTCGGGGACTGCATTGTGAACGCAGCCTTCACGCAAGTGTTTTCTGAAGTGTGTGCTTTGCCTGCATGCATATAAAGACAGAAACGCATGCCTATATGGTGCATAAAATAAAAGAAATTTCGCTTGTCCTGATAATGTTGACTATCTATTGAGTGCTGTTCATCGTTGTGGCGTAGCCAGGAACTTTTGAGGGGGTGAGGGGGGAGGGAAGTTGAGGTGAATGAGATGTTCATGACTTGGGGTGCGGGGGGGAGGGGTGGATGTTGTCAAAATTTGTGTGCATATTCTAGGGCCCGCCGGATTTGGGGAGGGGAAGGGGGCGAAGCCCCATAAGCCCCCCCCCCCCCTTGGCTTCGCCACTGGTTGATACCATATGGGGAGCATCACTGCCATAAGCCTGTGCATAGCAACTGAGCTCGTGCCACAACGGCAAGATAGTTGCTGACATTCTTCACGTTACGTAGCAGTCCTTTCTTTAGCATATGCTCGCTTTTCCTTCACACATCTACTCTGCCTCCGCTTGTTGTTTATGCTTGATGGTGATAAGTCAACAGTGCGTATTTGCTCTGCATCGCAGGCAAATTTAAACAAATCCAGTTAACACTACTCTTTAATTTCAATGAGTTCCTGTCTTTTTTGAAACGACAATCTATTTAATTGGTATCATAACCTTTACATTAAACATACGTGTGTTGAATGTAGGACAATGGTATCTTTATTGTTTTCTTAGTCACGGAGGTGACAACCATCCACAAAATTGTACTGGCTAAATTTCTCGTCTACAGTTAATGGCAGGGAATCGAACAGTGTTTCTTAGGACTGTCCGATGACTGACATGCAACTCCAGAAGCTTGGCGTAGAAAGGTAGAATATCTAATTGATACAATAAAATGACATCAGCAGCCCACCCAGATTTTATTGCGTGAATGACAGTAGCTACAAACCGCAATAAACGGTCAACTGTAGACATAGGCACTAAGCGTGCACTAACTTCGAAGCGGTAGAAACCCTGAAGTTTTAACGTACTTACCACCATGTCGTTAATGGCAAAGTGGTGTTTGCGGCAAAGTGTAGGAGGCCTTCAGAACGGTGAGGGTCTCCTTCAGACCGATGATGACGGTAACGAAGGTTCAGTATTCTAGGTTCCGTCAACGCACCCCACGACGTCGGTGTGCTTGTCGTGGTGGCGACGAAAGCCTTCTTTCGCACATGCCTCAGCTTCCTCGGTCCAGGGTTTTGTCGACCCAGCCGCCTCTTCCCAGCCGGTTGACAGCGACACTCGCGACGGCCGTCACGGCTCTGATCACCATCGACTGGGCATTAGCTATGAGATCATCGGTGGCTACCGCGCCCTTGTAGCTTCCCGTTGCGCAAAATCTCAGTGCGATTCGATTGGTAGCTGCTGCTCGACGGTCATCATCTCTCACCGTCTCCGTCTTTCGGCGCGCAGCTGGTCACACTGCGATCGCACGGTGCTTTTCGACAAGCGGTACTGTCGTCAGCAACAGTCGTCGTACATAGCGAAGGCAACCGGGTGCTTGCAGAAAACCCGTCATTGTACGCGTTGGTCGAGCCATCGTTGAGCGACAAGCATCGCTGCTATTTTCTACGCTCTAGAATCCTGCCCAAAGCTTTTTCCTCTTCGTGCAATAGAAACAGAAGTTCAAAGCACGAGCACATCACCCCGAACGATGCTTGCACGAGCGTTGGCTTGCACTGCGCAAGCGCGCCTGCTCGACAGGGACGCTGAAAGCCCGGAACACGTTCTTGTAGCTCCTATAGACGTTTCCACTGTTTACAAAAATCACAGTACACACGTGTTAAATCACAGTCCAGAACGCGCACGTTCGTCGCTTCGGAAAGCGAGCAAATCACGCGCCATACGCACGAACACTGAAAATGGAACCTGCCAAGTGCCCTTTTTTGGAAAGGTCTATAGGGGGTATTCACTGGCCGCCATATTTGAGGTCACTGTTTAGAGCGCATGCTCAGAACGAGCTCACATTAATAGGCTGCCAAGACCGGCACTCTTGATGGTGCGGGGTGCACGTTGCAAAATAACTGTAGAAGCTAGGCATCAGCACGTGCTCAGTATTAGCGCACACAGATATGGCCGCCAGTGAATACGCCCTATACTCGCACTAGCTCGCACTCATAGTGAAACAGAGATTAGGGTGTGTCGAGTAGTACCGCAGTTAATCTAGTTACGTGACTTCCGCTATGTGCTACGTAGGTCGGACGTGGTCATACGTCACTTTGTCGTCACGGTCCGAACTCGAAGAGCGGCACTTACGGCAAACGGTTGCCTTCGTGTTTCGCGATCGTTCCCATGGGAACCGCGTGGAATTATCACGCGCGCTCTGGCCAATAGGAGCGCGCGGTTCGTAGGGGGGAGGAGTTTTCGAGAAACACGAACGTGACCGTTTGTGACCAGAATAGCACCCCTGGCCACACCAACGCGTTTGACATGAACGATGTTGATTTTCAACAACACTATCACCTCTTGAAAGGCGTGGTAAGGTGGATGAGCTAGGAACTGCGTGGCGATCCCGGCCTGAGACGACAGAGCCTTGCACGGACCGTCGTCCCCGTTGTGAATACTACAAAGAAATGTTATTACGGCATGCTGCAGCCAGGAATACAATTTATCATTACCTACAGGCATTTATAATTATTGTGAGGGTTTGCTGCGCTGCGTAGATGCAAAAAAAAAAACCGCACTTGATAAATTTTAAACTAAAACAAAGGATAAAAAAGCAAATTGCTGCGTGTATGTTTTTACGGCCGGAAGTTAGTCTGCCTGAGTGGGCGTCTGGTGTCTCAGCTGTAGATGAGCAATTTAGCCAGTGCGGTACAACCGCTAGCCTGGGTCTTTAAAGGAGTCATGAAACGCTTTTCCAACTTCTTCCTGTTTAGCTTTCCTCCTCAACTCATAAATCACGCATTCTACCAAACAGTTCAAGAAGACGGAAAGGGGGCGTCCCCTCTTGCTCGGACTCTCGTTTGTGTAATCCGGACACATCCATTCTCCCCCTAGAAGATTAGCCCATCGCTCAAAATTCAGACAAAAGTTGCTTTCACCACCCCGTTCACCCCGAAGCTGACAGTGCTGCGGAAGCTACGTGCTCCTTGGGCTAGCCACACTTTTTCCACGTGATCACGCTCTCTTGCGCATACCCGCGCGCAGAGAATGAGGTAAGGTGATGAAAGGGGGCGGCTGATTGGTCCGGCAAGCGCGTAGCTTCCATCCCAATGTCAGCTTGGGGGTGAAGGGAATAAGTGAGCTCCGGTGTCGTGTGACGTTCGTTTGGGCCCGTGACGCGCTGCGGGGGCCCGGTGACGCGCTGCGGGGTCCGGGGATGTATCACAGTGAAAAGGCAGAAAGCTTACGAAGGGAAGGAGGTACAAAATAGTCCGCTGTGTTTCAAATTTCCGTACAGAAAGTCAGGCTTTTGACTTTCTACCTTTTTTCTTTTGGCCCACTGAACGATGTGCTATTAGTAAAATTCCAATATAAATTGATTTATTCAGCCCAAAATTCGTTTCATGGGCCCTTTAACGTGTACCATGCAGTAGTGATACACGACCGCAAGCCGGTACGATGCTTATCCAGATCGAAACGGGCGGTGCCCAGGATCCCTGGTTCTGCAGCGCGAGCTTTCGCTCCACGTGCTCCGAGCTAGTGTGTGCTAGCTCACTCGGCCCCCGATTTCCTTAAAGGGATACTGAACCAAGGAATTTAGTGTCCACAATAAGTGGCGCACGTTCGTTCCACGAGCCAGTAGCCGCCGGTGTGCACGAGCACACGCAACAAAAATGACGTCAAAGACCTCCATTCGCGGTTAAGATGACAGTGAAATGTATGGGCTTTGGGCCGAAGGAGAATGAAGACAAGTTTTTCATCTACACAGTGGTGTCTGGTGTAAAAGGTAAGCGTACAATTGGTCTAACAAGCACGTAGATTTCACTTGTAGAGGTGAAAAGCCTGTCTTTATTCTCCTTTGGCCCGAAGCCCATGCATTTCACTGTCCTCTTAAGCGCGAATGGAGATCTTTGACGTCATTTTCGTTGCGTGTGCTTGCACACACCGGCGGCTGCTGGCTCGAGGAAAGAACGTGCGCCACTTATTATGGACACTAAATTCTTTGGTTCAGTATCCCTTTAAAGGGGCCCTGCAATCATATTTAAGCGTCTCCCTTTTTTGCGGTTTCCGCGTCTCTTGGGGTTCGGGAAAGCCAGCGGGCACGGAGAGAGTAACTAAATATCAGTGCGTCATATTTTAACCGGACGACGCGGAAACCTCCTCCGCCTACGAGGGCGACCCGCGTTGCCGAAAGCGCGCGAAATGTGACGTCTTTGGTCCTGGGCTTACTACTGGTCAGAGCCGCTAAAAGCTTTTTTTTAGTCGAGATACAAAATATAAGTGTCGCGAACCGTTTCAATTATGTATGAAACTAGTTTTGTTCAGTATTTTAGATCAGAAAAGAAACAAATGCAGTTTATAAAGTACGAAAACAAGAAATGACCCGTCGACATACCCGCCACCAAGCGGCGGAAAAAACGGCACATACTAGAAAGGGCTAGTGGGATGAGGCCCCGACGAACGGCGAGCGTAGAAAAATCCCGGATGTACGCGGCGGCGCTGCGATCGTATACCGGCTCGAGGATCCGACCGGTTCCGAGCGTTCCGAAGGCCTTCGGCGCGGGCTTGGTTGGCGATTTGGCCGTTTGGCGGTATGGCAGCGCGAATTGGCTCCCGTTCTGAACTGATCTTTACCCCGTGTTTGCTGTCGTTTGTGGCCAATGAAGTGATATGCCGAATTAGTTTTTAATCGCGCAGCAAATGCAATGCGAGCCGCCTTTGCCGCCCGCTTCGTACAGCCTATCCAACACATGCTTTAGTGGCGCCCTCTCGAGCCGTCGACATGGAGTGCGGCAGCCGTGAACGTTCGATGAGCACACTAACCCTCCTCTAGTTCTGGGCCACTCAAGCCAGGACCTACGACGTCATCAAGAAGGTTATTTTTTGCTTGTTTTTGTAATTCTAATTTGCCTATAACTTCTAAAATAAGCGAAATTTGAGAAAGAAAAGTTTCATTAAGTTAGTACGTTCAGTGCGCTCAGGTTCGGTGCAAATTAAAAACCATAAAAAGTCATTGCAGGGCCCCTTTAACGCATAAAAAAAAACATAAATGAATGGCGTAGACTAACAAGTGTGTAATTTCTTTCTCACATTTTCCCCCCATACCGTATTTTGAAACATTATTGTGACTTTGTGGCGGTGTGAGGGGAGAAGGATGAGAAAGAAATTACACGGTTGTTAGTCTGCGTCATTCATGTATGTTGTTTTCTTCTATCCTCTGCTTTAGCTTAAATTTTATCAAGTGTGTTTCTCTTGCATCTAAGCAGCGCACCAAACCATCACAATGTCTGACCAACTAGCCTATATCCAAGCTTTACTATTATAATTAGCATCCGTGCTGTTACCGATTTTTATTTGTCATTTACAATTTAAATCAAATCAAACCCTTCACTGTGGAGCGTAGGGGCAAATCGAAGCTACGCTGGGGAACTCCGAACTGGCCGCCGCCGGGGGGGGGGGGGGGGGGGGGGGGGGGGGGGGGGTGTTCGGAAATGTAAGAGGAGGATTGGGAAACTGACCGGGGCGGAGTCAAAAGAAGCTCCTCCCCTCCCCCGTTTCGTCCTATCGGAGAGATTCTCGCCCAAGTCGAGCTTAGCCCTGGTAACTACACCCTATTGCTGGCCGTACTAATGACGGCCTTTAGTGACTCATGAAGAAAGACACTATCAAATGAGCTGTTGGGCTAGTTTTTTTGCATATTTACAATGTAGCGCAAAGACAAACAGAAGGGAGACAGAGACAGTAAAGAACGCTACTCACAACTATTTGTTTATTTATGCAAATATCTAGTTGTGAGTAGCGTTCTTTCCTATCTCTGTCTCCTCCCTGTTTGTCCTTGCGCTAGACTGTAAATAAGAAGAAGACGTTGAAGATTCTCCTCAGTGGATGGTGTGAGGTCTAAACAATCCAGGGATTCGTAAGTGTGCAGTTCTAACTCAAATTCCGTCGATCTGTGGGGCTCACCATGGACTTTAAAGCTCAATGGTGTATAGAATTTTCTCGGGGCGTTTACGTGGGTGGGAGCTTCGTTCTGGCGGTTGTATCTTGTCACCATCGATACCGAAAGTGATCGAGAAAGAAATGCTCAATGAACACTTCCTTGCCTGCCATTGACTCACGAATGTGACGGTGCCCGATATAATACAAGTTCATTCCCGCATTGGTATGGCAAAAATCAAACTGCCATATGAACTACCAGATGGCAACTCGTTGCCGCCATGTCTTTGCTCGTGAGGGAAAGCCCTTGCAACTACAAGCTTGTAGAGCTATGTTCACGTGCATGCTGTACCTGCTTGCACGCATGGGGCACCAGTCGGGGCGCCATGCTTGAAATTGTGAAAGCAAGGCGTCCCAACTGTTACCCCATGCGTGCAAGCACGTGCAGTATGCGCGTGAAAATAGATTTGACAGGCCTGGATTTGCACGTGCCTGCTCACACGAGGAGGAACCGGAGGCCGCCAGATGCCCTGTTTGCAATCGACTATTAGCGGCGAGATGTTTGGGTGGCGCCCTCCTATGGTTACCTCTCGTGACGTCATTACCCTGTGAACAACAAGTTCGATGGTGTTTGTAATTAGCATGGTGGAAGCTGGAAATCATTGCGCTTTTAACCAATACTGCCAACACCGTTAAAAAAGAAGTTCTTACATTACTGCTCTATCCGTCGATGAGGAATCTTTTGCTGACGTCAAAGTCGGCATTCGGCCAATCGTGGAGGGCCGACCACGCGACGCTTTCGATCGGTCACGTCGCCCATTAGTGGCGAGATGTTTTAGTGGCGCCTTGCTATGGTTCCCTGTCGTGACGTCATCACCTCGGGAAACAGATTTCGATGGTGTTTATACTTAGCATGGTGGAAGCTCGAAAACATTGGGTCTTAAACCAACGCTGTCAACACCGCTAAAATTGAAATTCTTACATTTCTTTTATTTCTGTCGATGAGAAAAACCTTGCTGACATCATGGTCAGCATTCCGTCAATCGTGGGAGGCCGACCACAGCGACGTTTTCAATCGCTTGGCTTGCAAATGCGAGTATTCACTGCCAGCCCTCAGCTGTGTGCTCGACTGCTGAACTCGTGCTGACTTCGGGCTTCCACGTTTCGTTAGCAACATGCATTCCGCACCATCATGACTGCCGGTCTTAGTAGCCTATTACTGTGAGCCCTTCTGGGCATCCACTCAACATATCACCCTCAAATATAGAGTCCAGTGAATACCCTCTATGAGATGTTTCGGTGTGGTGCCTCGTTCGGTTACCTTTCGTGACGTCAATACCTTTTGCGAACAACACGTTTGATGGGTTTGTAATGGGCATGCTTGAAGCCTGAAATCATAGCGCTCTCAAAGCAACAACTGCCAACACCGTCAAAATTAAAGTTCTTACATTCTCTTATTTCCGGCGATAAGACTACTTTTGCTGACGTCATAGTCAGCTTTCGGCCAATTGTGGTGGGCTGACCACAGCGACGCTTTCGTCCGCTCACGTCGCCAATAGACCGATATCACTAAGCGTTCGGGCCGCTGCGTGAAGCCGCCATATCTTTGGTTGCTGCCCGGAATTCTGAAACATGCCTTGCTATGGTCTTTGGTGAGACGGCTTGTGCCCTTTCGGGCACTGCCCGGAATTCTGAAATGTGTAGTATTTGAACAATCCCGTGTTATACGATGTCTTGAACCTCAATATGTATTTACCAAACACGACATATCAAGAAGGATCGCCGGCGACTGAACCTACCTGTCACAGACGTCAAAGTGACAAGTCCAATGTCAATCAGAATGAAAATCTAGTCATGAAACAAAGCAGCGGAAGTACGAAAAACCAGGGGCTTCTAACAATTCGCGACTTACTGTTGTATATTGTTGTTAATTTTTTTGTTCTTTGGCAAGTTTATTAATTGTTATATTAAGTATTGACAGCTTGCCTGTTATTTTGTGGGTTAGCAACCATAGGAGGTAGAA
>JABSTQ010004205.1:0-32431 GCA_013358835.2 Ixodes persulcatus
TTTCCAACGACTAGGTTTCTTAAAAAGGCCGTACCCTTTCAGTGGTTCACGCATAATACCATGCTCAAACGGATCCAGCTTCTGCTCGGACAGCATCATCAGTTTTCTCCAGTGTTAACCCCAGCTGCTTTGTGGTCAGCTGGTTCCGAAAATTTACGCCGTTTGTAAATATCTCTACGACAGCCGAGTTGCTTGAAGTCATCGCAAATAAAAACTACAGGATGCAGCGACTGCACTCTCTCATTCCCTCCCATCACGTCGAACAGATATGAGCTTGTTTCGGTTTGAGGTCGGTACTCTCCCTACAACATAGATGGCGGCAGCATCAGTCTTCTGTGCCTATTCTGCACTCGGTGCATTTGGCAAGTTCGTTCGAGGCGCTGCCTGCGCTGCGCTGCCACTGCTTTGAGGCCAGTTCTCCGTGCGACACTCCGCGAATGCGATGCATTCTGGTAGAGAACTCGAACGGTGCCACTGCATCCGAAACGAACTCGCCATTAGCATTTGTGTCCTCGTACGTCGAACGGATTTCTCATTTTGCGCATTCCATGCGTGTGCTCAAGTTCAAGGTGTTACTGGTGCGTATGAAGTATGTGATTTTTCAGGCGTTTTCATCACCCGAGAAAAGTGATTAGTGTTAGCAATCCTGAATACTCGCAACGTCGATGTGATCACGAAATCATATTTCTACGTTGCTATATTGCTGCTAAGATTACATAGTCTTTTGTACTCGTAGAAAAGGCCTGTGGCGAGATTTGTACTATTGGAAAAGTCGTGTATTAAAGTCGTGATCGTCCAAGACGGCGTACTGCATTTTTTTTTCATCCACTACACACTGCAAACTTATACTAAAACAAAAAAAAAAAAAAGTTTGAGGTTGTGGAAAACTGTTTGTCTATTTTCTGTTACGCCATTGAGTGGTAGAGCGTCCACTTCTTTTTAGAGGCACCGCTGAAACAGCTAACGGCGGCGTAGAAGCGGTCGCCGTGCTGACGACCCGCTGGGCTTGTTGCAGTGGTTGCTGGTGTGCGTACGCGCGGCGCAGAGCGGTCGTTCCGGTCGCTCCGGTCACAGTTAGTAGAGTATTGAGGCAGGAAATCAAAGTAAGTGTTGCTGGGCCTGTGGCCAAGTATGTCACCTCTGTCAGGGGTAGGGAAGGGAAATGAAAGATAAGAGAGATGGAGCTAGATTGAGAAGCAGCAGTCGCCCCAGCAGCGCCCCGCAACATCGCGCCGCCGCGCAAACGCGAAGGCGCCCAAGGGCTCCGATCCCAAAGAGACGCAGTAGTAGATAACGCGCTCGTTGCAGATGTCTGAACCAGGGATACTTAGATTGGAAAGCCGAAGCATCAGTTAGCGTTGCGGGAAAGCTTTGTTCATGCATCTTGCCTGAAAATGAATTCATCCATCGAGCGATGGCGTGCCGAGAGAACAGCGACAGAAAATTTGTTGAGATGAGAAGGCAGTCGGACCGCTGCCCTTTTTAGAGTGCTTAGCCCAGCGAATCAAGGTACTTCGATTGGAAATCCGAAACATTATGTTCATGCATCTCGACTGAAAACGAATTGACGTGCTATCTATTGAAGCACGGTGTGCCGGTATCGGCGTAGCACATCAACGGCTTCCGTCTGGCATGCACTGCAAGGCGGAAGCACAAAATATCTGACAGGTTTGAGAGTTTCCTGCGTCGACAAGCAGGTTCAAGAATGTTGTCTTTTAAAACTAAACAGCATGCATGGTGAATGAATAGATCGGCCAAGGTAACTTTCCACATATGTGCTTGAAGCGAGTCTTTAAACCTTTCAAGAGCATTCAAACGTTCGTAGAAACTTCATAACGTCGCCGTCTCTTTTACTTCGCGACGCCGCTCGGGCTGCAAAAGCGTGAACCATAGCTGAGATGGTCGACGTCGATACTCAAAATCGCAAGCAGAATCGGACCAAGTGAATCAGGCATAACAAGCCGGTGATGGCCACTGGTAACACGCGTTCAGGCCGCGCTCCTTTGCTCCTATTCCGACGCTCCGAGTTTCCATACTCCGAGCGCAGCAACTAAACGGCGCATGGTGTACAGGAGCGCGATACAGCACAACTATCGACGAACCGAACGAGCTCCTTCCTACGGCATCTCGTAGTTACGGGTTGCAGAAGCCGAAGTTATTTCGGAGATAAATAATTAACGCCTGTGTGGAGCGGCAGGGTGTAAAGTAAAAGTGATGGCTACATTATGAAGTTTCTACGAACGTTTTAATATTCCTGAAAAGTTTGAAGACTCACTTTGAGAACATATGTGGAATACCTTGGCCGATCTAATTAATAAAAGCGGTGTTACAAAAAAAAAAACAGACTCCGCACGTGCAAAAGAAAAAAAAGAGGAGAGCGTCGTAGCGCAAATAAAGGTGTTTTCGCTCACGTTATACATACGATCCAGAAATTCCGAATGTTAGCGGCCGGGACGACTAACATCTTCGTCGTCATTCTACGATAAATGCCGGCACCCGTTGGACCGTCTTGCAAGTCCTTCTATTTTTCAAAGACCATTTTCTTATTACGTTTGAGGCGATACTACGCCGGCGCGGTCTCTCTTCCTCCCGCCTTTACTTTTTTTTTTTACTTTACATTGAATTATAGCGTATTTTGCTTTGCCTTGTTTGTCTTCGCTTCGGCGCTTACTGCCTCCGATTTGTGTGCTACGTTATGCCGGACATTTGGAGGGCCGTCTGCACCATTGTTGTTAGTGTGGGCACGGCATCGCATTGGAAACAATGATGTCAATCCTTCTCTCCATCGTTCAGGTGTTGCTGACAGCTGCATACGCAACAACGTCGCCCGGTCATCTTCACGGACACTTCTTCGACTGCGATGGCCTTTGGATCGACCCAGCAAGTGACTCGACAACTATCCCGGTGGCACCAACGATCAAGTCACCACGCTTGGCCTACAACGTGTATGGTGTCTGGCAACCTGGGACGTCACCGAACAGCTATCTGGATGCATGGCTACTTAAGCTAGTCAGTCAGCGAGGCTAGTTGGGGCACGGCATCGCATTGGAAACAACGATGTCAATCCTTCTCTCCATCGTTCAGGTTGGTTACGTTCCCAATTCTCACTGCCACCGAAGTAACGACCCCTGTTTGATTGCGGTGTCGTGCCCCTACGTCGTTTCTGAGTGTCGACGCCAACTGTTTATGCTCCTGGCGCAGAGTGCGCATGCCGTTTACCTAGCATTACTAGCCCTGCAATTGTCTGGAGATATCGAAACCAATCCCGGACCAGACAGTGTTGATTCCCAAGTGGCTGATATTCTGAGCATTGTAACTAGAATTGAGACTGGCCGAAAGCAACATGCTTACCGAAATTAAGAAGCTCCAGGACGCCCAATCATCAACAGATGTGGCAATATAAAGAAAAGGTAACGGCAATAGAGGCCGATCCTAAGCTCTATGAGGACGGCTTCTGATGGGAGCGGAAGCAGTTCGGAATTTTCCAACAAAATTGCATTGGAGTTATCGGAAGTAAACGCAAGGTGCGGCGATGCCGAAAACCGGCTTCGGAGATCGAACTTATTGTTCTTTGGTATCCCTGACTTGCAAAATGAAACTTGGATTCAATCGGAGGCAACTATTTTGAGCTTCTGTGAGCAACGGCTGGGAATTAAGCTTGACCCGAACGACCTTGAGCGGTCACATAGGCTTGGAAAGTTTTTACCTAACAAAAATCGGCCCATCATTGTCAAGTTCTTGCGTTACAAAGATAGACAGAACATTCTTTCTTCGGGTTTTAAACTAAAAAGATTCGGAGTACGCCATTCGGGAAGACTTATCGGACGTTGTCCGCACCGCTCGTAACAAACTGTACTTGTTTGCTCGGTCTCAAAATGAAACATTCAAAATCCGCTATGATAAGCTGCATATGAATCATAAGTGCTATAAATATGACGTTACCTCCGACTCTGTTATAGAAGTCTCTAGATAACTGAAGATTCCTAACGTCACGCCCCTTCGCCCAGCTGTGCACGCGAGGCAGTCAAAAAGTTTGAACTACAGTGTTACATTTACTAATATACGCAGTGTTATGACTAAACGTGATGATCTAAGTGCATTCATTTGTGACAATAACTCTAGCATTGTCATTCTAACGGAATCCTGGCTGAAACCCGAAATAAACGACAGCGAAATTTTTCCTGATGAACTGCAGTTTGACGTTTATCGATGCGATAGGATTTCGAAACGAGGAGGGGGAGTGCTCATCGCGATAAAAAAATGTGTCTCCTCATTTTGTGTTCGAGCCTGTCCTGACCTAGAGACTGTGTTCGTCTGCATTACATCGGCATTTAGGCAAACCATAATCGGCGCATGTTATCGGGCGCCAAGTCGGGATAGTGATTATTGTGACAATCTGCACTCTGTTTTGCTTAACATTCAGGGCCTTTACCCGAAAGCGCAATTCCTAATCTTTGGCGACTTCAACTTTCCAGACATTGACTGGGTTAATTATACCACAAGCAGGTCGAATGATGCTAAAAAATTTCTCGATAAATGCTTGAACTTCAACCTCATCCAAGTTGTTAATCAGCCCACTCGTGGTGATAGCATTCTTGATCTTGTCCTTACTAGCTCTCCGGAACTTATAGAAAATGTTTACTCTGTTCCAGGTTTAGGTGACCACAATATCTTGCTCATTGAGTTATCAATTCCCGTCCTCACGAGGAACCCCACAATCAAAACAATCCGCGACTTCAACAAAGCTGATTACGTGGCAATAAATCAGCCCTTATCTTACTTTTATCAAACATACGCCGAAAACTTTTTTTCAAGGTCGGTTGAAGAAAACTGGTTACTTTTTAAAAATAAAATAAACAGTCTCACTGAGCAGTTCGTCCCCACTGTCACTGTGCGGAGCGACAGGAATAGCCCCTGGTATAACAAAACACTGCGTTCATTGAACTATAAAAAGAAACGTTTGTATAAAAGAGCGAAACGGCTGAACGTTAACTCTGTTTGGAATGAATACTTTGCGTGCCTCAAAACTTATACAAAAAGTATTAGATCGTCAAAACAGAAATTCTTCTCTTTAGATTTACCAAGAATTTTGCGCTCTAATCCCCAGAAGTTTTGGGAAATATTTTCGCCTAGAGGCACTCATTCCATTCATATTCAGGACGAAAATGGAGTCGCTGTATCTGAGCTTCATTGCGCTACTGTATTAAATAATTATTTCTCTTCTGTGTTCACCTGTGAAAATACCACTGATATCCCATGTTTACCCTTGTCCGACTTTGTACCTATGGCTTCTATTGACATTTCAGCCGATGGAATACTTCACCTCATAGAAAGATTAAAACTAGCGTCATCTTGTGGTCCCGATAATATAAACCCGAAAATTCTTAGCAATACCAAAGTTACATCTAGTGAGTGTCTTAAATTGATCTTTTCTCAGTCACTGGAGCAAGGTTGCTTACCCTTGGACTCGAAGCTGGACAAGGTCGTTCCAGTCTTTAAAAGCGGCGATCGTAAGCTGCCCTCGAACTACCGTCCCATTTCATTAACCTGCATTGCGTCCAAACTTCTTGAGCATGTAATATTTTCTCACGTTATTTCCCACCTAGAAGAAAATAACTTTTTTTACAATCGCCAGCATGGTTTTCGGAAGGGCTTCTCGTGCGAAACGCAACTTGTAGAGTTCACTCATGAACTTTTCAATAATACTGCCTCACTAAGCCAAACAGATGCCTTGTTCCTTGATTTCTCGAAGGCATTCGACAGGGTTCCTCATCATCGCCTAATCGATAAACTTTCTTGTCTTGGCATTGACCCTCTTGTTGTCTCCTGGATACGTGACTTTCTTTTTCCTCGTACCCAGTTCACTGTTGCTAACAACCATAAATCAAACTGCAGTCGCATCACTTCTGGGGTTCCTCAGGGATCCGTGCTTGGACCTTTACTGTTTCTAATATTTATTAACGATTTACCTAACTCAATCACGTCTAGCATCCGTCTCTTCGCGGATGACTGTGTTCTGTATCGAAAAATTAATTCTCACAATAACCATCTTCAGCTTCAAAGTGATTTAAGTTTAATTTATACTTGGTGCTCCAAATGGCTAATGTCTTTGAATATGTCAAAATGCAAGCTGGTTCGCTTTACTCGGAAAAAAACAACAAGCAACTTTTCATATTTTATTGGCTCCGACCTAGTTGACTCTACATCTCATTATAAATACCGCGGTGTAACGCTGACAAGTGATCTAATCTGGAATAACCACATCGAAACTATTGTGGCAGAAGCTTCCCGGACTCTGGGGTACATCAAACGAAATTTGAAAGAAGCGCCCTCTCACTTACGAAAATTGGCCTAAGAAACATATGTGCGACCGAAATTGAAATACGCATCAGCCATTTGGAGCCCACACCAAGCCTATCTCATCAGCCATCTTGAGTCCATCCAAAATCGTGCTGTTAGATTTATCCTAAACGACTATTTCCCAATGACTAGTGTTTCATCTCTCAAACGTCAGCTCGATATCCAAACTCTTAATGTACGACGTAAAATAACACGCTTAAGTTTGTTTCATAAGGTTTACCATTTTCACCCAATACTACGTTCCTCACTGCTACTTCCTCCTAGCAGATCATCATCACGGCTAAACCACTCACGCCATGTGTCGCGGATCACTGGTCGCACTAATTATTTTAACCAATCTTTCTTCCCACAGACCATCATAGACTGGAACGACCTGCCACCTGATATAGTGGCCATTGATGACCCCACCTTGTTTCGTGATGCTATAATTTCACGTTTTTACTAAGAATCAATCATTGTATTTTTTTTTTTACATCTTATGCAAGTGCAGCATTGTTAGCTGCAACACCTGGTACTTTGTTTTTGTATTTTTTCATGTATGACCCCCCCCCCCCCCCTTATGTAATGCCCTTGAAGAAGGGCCCTTAAGGGTACAATAAATGAATGAATGAATGAATGAATGTTGTTTTCTTCCACTGTCGTCTGCAAAACCTCCTATTTTCGCCTTGGCGCACCGTGGGTTCACGAGGGCGCCCATCAAGCCACTTGGGCATCTTTGCCGAGAGGCGGCTACGTAGTTGCCTCGCCTCAGACGCGATCACACGGTCGCTAAGACTGTGATGACGCAGGCGAGCTGGTGTAGATTTACCATTTTCTTGAACCACCTGAGACTGGGTGGAGAACTTAGAAAAGCCAAAAGTGGAAGGGACAGGAGACGACGCCTTCTGTCTTTCTGTTCCCGTCCCTTCCAGTTTTGTTTCTTCCAAGTTCTCCAACCAGTCTCAGGTGGTTCAAGCACACGGTCGCGTCGCCGCGTGTCGATCGGGATCCCGAATTCGGCTCCCGACGTACCGCTTGCTCTCCTAGCCGCTAGATGGCGCTGTAGGCGCCCCAGGGTTAAAGCCCCTGTATCTGGGAAAAGTGGCGCATTCTATTCCCGCTTCCTCCAAAAAACCCTCCTTACCCCACTCCACGGCTCGGGCGTCCATACATGCCAAGTCGGCAGTGTTGCTTTGATCGCTATTACATCGCTCGCGTTTACGGTGGAATGGAGTGCAATACTCGCTCAAAAACAGCTGTCTGCATTCTGGTGACCTTTATACAGAGCACCTACATCGCATAACTTTGCGGCTCCCATCGGTTTGAAATCTTTTCGACCGATCCGGTGAAGCAAGATCTTCCTCTGTAGGTTTATTTTCCGTTCCAGAGGGAACACTGAAAAGCTATCCGGCCGACTTTTCCACGGGCGCAGCAGCCCGCTAGCTGCGACCACGGTAGAAGATAGAGGAGGTGTCTCAACGGAGGCCACCGGAGAATTAACGCTCGTGGTTCTCAGTTCCGGCGGCAAAGGCGCTAGTGCAGTGCGGGCCATCGCTGCGGGCTGCTGCGAGCTGTGAGATGGGAGGCGCAGTGGGACTGGGAGAGCTTGAAAAATGCATTCTAGCGTATCGGTCACGTGGTTGAACTCTGTTCGTTGAAGTAAGTAGAGAAGCAACAGTGCTGTGCGTTACGAAGGAAACGATTCGACAGTTTGCTGTATTTTGGGGAAGTAAATCGTCTATACTCTAGGTCGCGATATACCATGCTCACATAGCAATGCGGGGCCAGGATTCCCACCCAAAAATATATGTTAGCGTTGTGGTTACTAACGTTTCCAGAACGTAGTGAGATTAGTAAAAAGAAAATAAAGACCAAACCAACCTGTCATCCGTTGGCTGCAGCGAGATGTCATTGGTATGCACGTTTCTTGCTAGTTTTATTCAGATAAAAAATCAGGCTAATGGTTCCTTATTCTTGGGGACCCACAACAATTTCAGAAATAGTTAATATAAATAACGTTTTATTTGAACTGTACAAATCAGTGGGCACAGATAAATGGCAAAAATAAGAATAATCAAAGCAATTGAAAATGACACTGAACGCATGATAAAGGCATAGAAAAACACTCGCAGACACGCAGCAAAATACACACTACTTTGGCATAATCAATTTATGTACATTGAAGTATACAACTTTCAAAGATGTCTTAAAATGCACAAAACACAATTAAGGTACGTGGTCTTCACAAAATACTTTTCTACATTAAAAAAAGCCCGGGCCCATATTGGAAATGTCTCTGAATGCTTTTTGCATTTTAAGTAAAAAGAAATTCTAATTTTCTTTTATTTAGATGCAATCATTCAATACATTCTCTAATACGTTATTAAGCACACATTAAAAAATACAGTATAATAAACACATGTTCCAACAACTTGTATTTCTATACTCCTCGTCCTTGGCATATTATGTATTTTAAGTACTTGTGTTCGAAATGCTACTCATCCCTGGCATAATTAGACATCTGTGAAATTGCACATTAGATCAGCTTAGACTTCTTTTTCAGGCGTGTTTTGCTCGCCTTTTTACGCGTTCTTTGTTTGCAGTATTGCTACAGTGTAGTATTGCCCCATTATCATTGAGATGTAGTAATGCAACATCTGTGCTTTATATCAATCTTGTGACCTACGCATGGGAATGGGAAGTGAAGGTTATCCATGACCTCGTCAAGAGTTCGCTCATAAGCAAACTTGCTTTCAGCGTGCTTTTGAAAGCAAGTTTCTGCAGCACAAACAAGATTAAAAACATTGGTAGTAGGGTGCAGCAGTTTTCCACGTGTCGTGCAGTTTACAGTGCGATGAACGCGCTTTTGTTTAGAAACGTCGGCAGGCTGCCTGACCGCCAGTCTCTTCCGATGTTTGGTTACCTTGGAGAGGTGTGCTGGACAATCGGGAAATATCAACTTTACTGCGTCGCCGGCCAAAGATGCTGAACAAGACACACTCATACGGACGTTGCCATTGTACTCCGCAGTCCAGGTTTTCGAGACAAAACGGAGCTCAGAATTTTTCTCGCAGACATGATCCGACGCTTGAAGGCTCCGATCCTTGCGGGGAATGGCGTGCCTCCAAAGTTTTAGGTGTGCGTCGTCCTTCGAGGCCGAAAAGAGAGAAACTTTTTGCTGGCATGAATTGTAGCCGGCGTTACAACGCGGCACAAAGCACTTTCTTCCCATTGTTAGAAAAAACGCGAGCTGAACAATGGAAAAGACGACAACCGACGACTCAGACGGCGCACCATCGCAGACAACCAACGTGAGCAAGACGAAACCAGGCTACAACTAGAGCACTATATAGCTCCTACGGAGCAGAGTAGCGCAATCCTTTGATCCGCGTGTTTTGCGCGACAACATGGCCGACAGAGCAGCTCGGTGCGAGTCACGTGGTACTCAGGGTTCCAGGAGGCGTGCCGCCTGCACATTTCTAGCGCGCAGGCGACAGACGCCCTAGCAACGACGCTCACACCGGATTGGCTGCTCGGCCACGTGCAGGAACTTAAATTTTAGATTCGGACGGCGTGTGTTTCAGTGTGTATGTACATACCCTTAAGCTGTGATTGCATGACTACACAACGCAGGAAAACGTAGTCTGAATTAATTTAAGGAGAGAGAAATCGAGGGGAAGAGATTTCAGCTGGTATGAGCAATGAAATCAATCTAATTTTTCTTTTTTGAAAGTGCTTATTCAAAACATTATCCCCCATTTGTTGACCCTGCTTGACCCTATGCGTAATTGTGTTCTTAATTTGCATTATGTGCTTCTGTCATTTCAGGTGAACCACTCTCAAAGGCTAAGGGAGACCCCAGCCAAGGTCTGGATCCTAGTGCGCGGGGATGGCAGCATCATTACGGCCCACTGCACTTGTATGGCTGGAGCCGGAGAGGCCTGCTCGCATGTTGGTACCACGCTCTTCGCCAGCCGAGACAACTGTGAGAATCATTGACTCGTCAACCTGCACCCAGAAAGAGAACATGGCTGCCTGCCTACACGTCGACTGTGGAGTACAAGAGTCTCAGAGTGATCGACTTCTCCTCGGCTAGGAGCAAGAAGAAACGGCTTCAAGGCTGCAGTGAGGAAGTGCGGTTGCTGTGAGCATGAGACTCCATATCCCGGAACCATCCGAGGATGAACTCGGAAGGCTCCATGACACATGTTCTGCTGCTGAACGAAAACCAGCAGTGCTGATGATGGTTTTGGGATTAGCAATACTGGCAATCCTAATAAGCAATTACCCTTAATGTTAAAATCCCGTTCCGAGCTACATTTCTTAGAAATGTCGAGGTTCTGGTTTCTTTTGTTTGTGAAGTTACAAAAAGAGTGGAACTGTCAAATGATGAGACAAACACTGTATTCAAGTAAAAATATATTGAATATGCATTAAAAGGCAAAGATCAAAGAAGAAACTGGAAGAGAATGTTAGGTAATTAGAGTCTGTAGTTTTGTGCTCAAGATGCAATAGAAAGTACTTACCTTTCAACAGGACGATGCTAACTTGTGGTGGCATCATGAGAACTGTGGGAAAAGGTTAACGATCAGTGTGTATGCAAGGAATTAGAGTCGCTAGGCAGCAATATCTAAACTACATTGGCAAGACAGGTTCCCAATTGTTTACAAAAGTTTGCCATCCATTAGTGCAGAATTGTCAGGTCCACAAGCAAGCATATTAAAACTATGTTAGAAAGCTTCAATCAAGGTTCAGTGTATCGTTCACCGCAAAGTAAAGAAAACAATACAATACCCACATGCTCGTTTGAATTCATTACCCTTATTTCACAATCATACAGCAGGATATGAGACGCTGACGTACCTCTTGAAACAACGAAGTTACAGCCCCAGCTGTCATCTCGGCTACTGCGAGAAAGGTGTCCGAAAGATATCCAATTAGTGTGTGCGCAAGACGGTGTCATATTGTGGTCATATATATACCCCAGGGGACATAACGCAACAGAGATTTAAGATTCAAACCTGCAAGAGAGTGCCCTCACTAGGGGGACAAGGCACATGAATCCAGGCACGTGGATGAAATACTTACCGTAACATTCTAACTCAATGCTCATACCCATATAATCGGCCACCACACTTTAAAAAAAATATTGATCTTTTAGAAATAATTGAGTCATCGCCCACCCCACAAAAGCCTGAACCAAGTATACTCGTACCAATGGCTTGTTTGCTCCCGGCTGCCCCCGAGGTAACTCAGGCTAACAATATTTTTTTTTTTTTAAATGGATCCCATGTTTTTAGTTTTCGTTTCACCTGTTGAGCCAGGTGGATACTTTTGTGAAGCTTCCTCCCTATGCGCTTCCGAAGTTCTACGTGCCGTTCTCGCGCGTCCCGACTTCAAGCAGCAAGATAAAAGAAAGAATTACTTGAAAACGACCATGATGAACCCGACAACGATCCCACCGACCAAGCGAGCTCGGCAGAATATAGGCCTAGCAGGCTCTCCGACCTGCTCCGACGCAGCGTTGCTCCGACGGTGCTTGGCCAAGACCGATTGCCCACGACCGGCTGGCTTGCCGAATGGAATATGCCCGCGTCACCCTTATGGACCCTTCCCGTGTGAATAGTTTGATCGCTGATCTCAATTTTAGATTAAGATGTCAATATCTTTCCCTCGTCATCCGGTTTTCCGAGGCAGCGGTGACAAACGCTGTCGTCGAAAAGGGACTCTCATCGATTTTATCTCCTTAGTTGTGTGTGATATAGAGCTCAAATAAACGCCGTATGGATTACCTTCGCAACACGGTATGTGCACTTTGTTATTAGTATGCCATTTTGTATTCTGACACGACGGTACCTGACTGTCGAGCTATAACAGTTCGTGGGAGCTATGCGATATCGGTCCAACCTTTCTTTGCCCAACGTCACGTCAGTATCGAGTTGCAATCGTAAAAAATGGTGCCGAAGCGCTTACCAAGAGGCGGTCCAACAGCACGAATCCTGCACTTCGATCATACGCGCGTGTCCGCTCCGAGTGTGAACAGGCATTTACGTGCTCTTGCGGACACTCTCGTAGTTCAAACGTATATTTTTTAACGTCGGCTCGATCCTGCATCTTCTTGGCCGCGAAAAACGCCGCGGCGATTTGTTTCTATCTACGCCGCTTTGTAACGACTGGCACGAGCCACCTTTTCCCAACGATGACGGTTGTGTTGACTTTGTAGCGATCGAGTTCGTAGCAGTCAACGAAGGCGGTTATCATGGCCTCGGCATTCGGGCGCGTTTGAATCGTGTTAGCGTCGACGTATCACTGCACGGACACGAACCCCAGACAAGCGGTGGCGGAAAGGCCGCCTGTTTGTTATTAAAAATCCACACGTGCTCCAAACTACTCCGAACCATGGCGAGCTCTCCGATTGGTTGTCCGTGACTGCGCGTCATTGCGCCACTCTTTATGCCGCGCAAGGCGAGTGTCACGCCAGCGCGCCCGCGCTCTTCAGACACTGTTTTACCAACAGATAAGAGAAGCAGAGAGAGAGAAACGGGAAGTGGGCTTTGGTTAAACAATGATGTCAATCAGCCCCCTGCGCTTCTTTGCTACAGACCAGTGGCTGCGCGCGGTCAACGGAATATCCTAGCAGACGACGCTCGCACCGGAGAGAGCCTTGTGCGCACACGCCTAATCTCTCACGTATCGCCGCACGCCTCCGCGGCACGGCGCAGGCAGGCCCGGCGGTCGACGCTCGCTTGATATTATTAAAAACTTGGGCCACTGAACGCGGGGCGCAGAGCGATCGTTCCGATCGCTCCGGTAACAGTTAGCGTATTGAAGACAGGAAATCAAAGAAAGTGTTGCTGGGCCTGTGGCCGAGTACTGACACCCCCCAAATTTTTTTTTTCCTTTTTTGTCAGGAGATTCATTATGGTGTCGGAATACTACCCAATTAATATTTTGCTACAGAGTCATGTATTTTTTTAATTAAGCAAAAAAACGCAACTGCGCGAAACCGAAACCGAAACGGAGAAGTGGAGAGGATAGCGTGAGTGGCGGAAGTCACGTGGCTACACCCGACCGTGCGGGGTTTTTTTTTTTTTTTTTTTCTCGCTCCGCACGTAGCAGACGAAATGCGTTCGTCCGCCGTGGGATTCCTTTGCAGTTATGTTTGTTCCGCTCGCTGTTCTGTACTTCAAGATGAAATGTTTTGTACATTTAAGTGTTGGCAATTAGTAGTGAGTGCCCGAGTGCCGTGGTGAATTCCCGTGATCAGCTCCGAAAAGGATACTCCCAAGCTGTTGCGCTAAGAGTTGCCTCACATGTCCTGCATCTGAAGGTGGCATTGTGTGGCAGAGTGCACAAGTTTCCGAAAGATCAACGGGTCGGGATCAATGGCTGGCTGCAATTCCTGTAGAACCATCACGCGAAGCTCGGAAAGCGGACGCTATCCGATTCATATGCTCCTTGCATTTTGTGGAAAATGATATTACATTGATTTCGCAGATGTCAAAAATGGAATCGATACCATTTAGTTCAGCAACGTATCGTTCACAACATTTTTTTTTTCCTGTGATAATTGTAAAAAAGAAATGTAAACATCGCAGAATGCTTGACAAGAAAAAAAAAAATAAATAAAAGGCACCGGGAATCGAACCCGTGCCCCTCTGCGTGTGAAACGAACTCTTTCCACTGAGCTACTGAAGGAACTCTATCGTGCGTGTTTATGCAGCGGGTAGACTCGGGTAGACTGTGTGTCGGAAGTTTGCTGCTGATTTCTCTTAAATATCCATGCACTCCCGGCTTGAAGTCGGGCAGCACCACGCATAGGGCACATTCGCACCTCGTAAAGTAACCGTACACGTGCGTATTCAAGTCGAAGTACACACTTCGTGCTTGACGTTTGAGCGAGCGATGTCTTCAGCCAGGAGAAGGGACGACGGCTCGGCGACGTCTTCGTGCAATCGGCTTGCTGGTCGGGCGTGTCGTACGGGATGAATATCAGTTCTTTTGATCGGTCCGAAATTTCTCTTTCGAAGAAAGACAGAATTCGCCATTACCGTGAACGACAGTTCTGAAGTAGAGGTCCAACGCCCGTCGTCCGCTGCCATCCGCTAGTGCTAGTCCCACGATACGCGAAACGACGCCATGTTGAGAATTATGCAGTGAACGCACACAAAGCTTCCGGTTGTCTGTGCTACCTTTTTTTTTTTTTTAATCAACGTATTTGCAGCTTTTTTGAAGGTACAAAAAATGGGTTTCATATTTTTTTTTCTATTTTTAATATTGACTGTGTGCCTTCAATGACCCACGACTTTGATTAAATTTGGTGGTCGCATCGATACCTTACAAAAACGGCCCGTGACCACGGAAAAGAGAGTGAGCGAGACTCGAACCGACCAGTTCTTGATCGGCGGTTTTCGGGCGGAAAGAAACCAAATTTCGAGCCGCAAATTCTGTTCTGGGTTGTTGGGCTCTCATATGTCACGTACAACTAAAAACCTCGGCGAGCATTAATACCCTGTCAGTGTCCCTTTAAGTCCGCGCCCCTTTACTCCTACTCCGATGCTCCGAGTTTCATACTCCGAGCGCAGCAACTAAACGACGCATGGCAGAAAGGAGCGCGACACACCGAGGCTGCGTTCCAAATCTACTCGAATGGATCCGAGTTACCCTGGCGGATTATGTCACGTCACAACAAAAATAGAAGAACGCCGGACACGGCCCGAAACTATCGACGAGCCACACGAGCTCTTTCCGACCGCACGGTTATGACGAACCCGGCTTCTCCTGGTTACGGGTGGCAGAAGCCGAAATTATTTGGAAGATAAATTAATTAGGCCCGTGTGGAGCGGCAGAATCTAAAGCAAATGAGAC
Source organism: Ixodes persulcatus (assembly GCA_013358835.2). Classification (NCBI taxonomy): domain Eukaryota; kingdom Metazoa; phylum Arthropoda; class Arachnida; order Ixodida; family Ixodidae; genus Ixodes; species Ixodes persulcatus. The sequence goes on from JABSTQ010004205.1 coordinate 15,208, forward strand.
GGCGACGCTATGAAGTTTCTACGAACGTTTTATTATTCCTGGAAAGTTTGAAGACTCGCTTCATGAACATATGTAGAAAGTTGCCTAGGTCGATCTATTTATTGACCATGCATGCTGTTCCGATTTAAATGAAAGACAACATTCTTGAACCCCTTCGTCGACGCAGGAAGTCCTCAAATTCGTCAGTAATTCCGTGGTTCCGTCTCGCGCTTCAAATCTAAGTATCTTTATTCGCTGGGCTAATCATTATAAAAGAGGCAGAGCTAGCGGTCCAAATGTCTCCTCATCTCGACAACGTTTCTGTCGCTATGCTATCGGCACGCTACCGTTTGTTAGATGAATTTCTTTTTCAGGCGAGATGCACGAACGAACCTTTCTTGGAACGCTAATTGCTCTTGGCTTTCAAATCAAATCGTGTTTACTTGCTGGATTAAGCACTAATCAACTGAAAAGGGGCAGCGGTCCGGCTACGCCTTTCGTCTCAACGGTCTCAACAGTAGCGCAGCCATCTTGTTTGTTTACATGACAGTCACGGAGCTCGAAGAAGTCACTCGCGCTCCCAGACATTCTCGGGCTCGAAGAGCGCGCTCGAGTGTCAGCCTCCGGTGGCACTCCTGTCCGTTTAGTGAAAGGAGCGCCACACACTCGCGCTCCGGAGCACGGACTTCACGTGCCCTTTGTTCCGGGTAGAAGGAGGGGAATGAAAGATACGAGATATAGAGCTAGAGTGAGTAGCAACAGTCAACCCAGCTGCCCCAGCTGCGCCCCGCAACATCGCGCCGACGTGCAAACGCGAAGGCGCCCGAGAGCTCCGACCCCAAACGGACGCAGTCGTAGATAACGCGCTCGCTGCAGAAGTCTGAATTATCTCGCCTGAACAATGATTAATCTATAAACGGTTGCGTGCCGATAGCACAGCGACAGGAAAGCTGTCGAGATGAGGAGGCATTCAGACCGCTGCCCCTTTTATAAAGCTTAGCCCACCGAATAAAGATGCTTCGATTGGAAAGCCGAAACATCAGTTAGCGTTGAGGAGAACGTTTATTCATTTCGTCTTGCCTGAAAACAAATTGATCTATCGAACGAGCGTGCCGATAGCTCGGCGACAGAAAAGTCGAGAAGATAGTCGGACCGCTGCCCTTTTTAAAAGCTTTGCCCAGCCGCAGCGAATAAAGATACTTAGATTGGAAAGCCGAAGCATCGGTTAGCGTTGCGGGAGAGGTCTGTTCATGCATCTCGCCTGAAAACGAGTTTATCTATTGAACCGTATCGTGCCCAGAGAACAGCGACAAAAACGTTGTTGAGATTAGAAGACAGTCGAACCGCTGCCCTTTTTAGAAAGCTTAGCCCAGCGTATGAAGATGCTTCGAAGGGAAAGCGAAACATCAGTTAGCGTTGAGGAGAAAGTTTATTCTTTCGTCTTGCCTGAAAACAAATTGATCTATCGAACGAGCGTGCCGATAGCTCGGCGACAGAAAAGTCGAGAAGATAGTCGGACCGCTGCCCTTTTTAAAATGTTTTGCCCAGCCGCAGCGAATAAAGATACTTAGATTGGAAAGCCGAAGCATCGGTTAGCGTTGCGGGAGAGGTCTGTTCATGCATCTCGCCTGAAAACGAGTTTATCTATTGAACGGTAGCGTGCCGAGAGAACAGCGACAAAAACGTTGTTGAGATTAGGAGACAGTCGAACCGCTGCCCTTTTTAGAATGCTTAGCCCAGCGTATGAAGATGCTTCGAAGGGAAAGCGAAACATCAGTTAGCGTCGAGGAGAAAGTTTATTCTTTCGTCTTGCCTGAAAACAAATTGATCTATCGAACGAGCGTGCCGATAGCTCGGCGACAGAAAAGTCGAGAAGATAGTCGGACCGCTGCCCTTTTTAAAATGTTTTGCCCAGCCGCAGCGAATAAAGATACTTAGATTGGAAAGCCGAAGCATCGGTTAGCGTTGCGGGAGAGGTCTGTTCATGCATCTCGCCTGAAAACGAGTTTATCTATTGAACCGTATCGTGCCCAGAGAACAGCGACAAAAACGTTGTTGAGATTAGAAGACAGTCGAACCGCTGCCCTTTTTAGAAATGCTTAGCCCAGCGTATGAAGATGCTTCGAAGGGAAAGCGAAACATCAGTTAGCGTTGAGGAGAAAGTTTATTCTTTCGTCTTGCCTGAAAACAAATTGATCTATCGAACGAGCGTGCCGATAGCTCGGCGACAGAAAAGTCGAGAAGATAGTCGGACCGCTGCCCTTTTTAAAATGTTTTGCCCAGCCGCAGCGAATAAAGATACTTAGATTGGAAAGCCGAAGCATCGGTTAGCGTTGCGGGAGAGGTCTGTTCATGCATCTCGCCTGAAAACGAGTTTATCTATTGAACCGTATCGTGCCCAGAGAACAGCGACAAAAACGTTGTTGAGATTAGAAGACAGTCGGACCGCTGCCCTTTTTAGAATGCTTAGCCCAGCGTATGAAGATGCTTCGAAGGGAAAGCGAAACATCAGTTAGCGTTGAGGAGAAAGTTTATTCTTTCGTCTTGCCTGAAAACAAATTGATCTATCGAACGAGCGTGCCGATAGCTCGGCGACAGAAAAGTCGAGAAGATAGTCGGACCGCTGCCCTTTTTAAAATGTTTTGCCCAGCCGCAGCGAATAAAGATACTTAGATTGGAAAGCCGAAGCATCGGTTAGCGTTGCGGGAGAGGTCTGTTCATGCATCTCGCCTGAAAACGAGTTTATCTATTGAACCGTATCGTGCCCAGAGAACAGCGACAAAAACGTTGTTGAGATTAGAAGACAGTCGAACCGCTGCCCTTTTTAGAATGCTTAGCCCAGCGTATGAAGATGCTTCGAAGGGAAAGCGAAACATCAGTTAGCGTTGAGGAGAAAGTTTATTCTTTCGTCTTGCCTGAAAACAAATTGATCTATCGAACGAGCGTGCCGATAGCTCGGCGACAGAAAAGTCGAGAAGATAGTCGGACCGCTGCCCTTTTTAAAATGTTTTGCCCAGCCGCAGCGAATAAAGATACTTAGATTGGAAAGCCGAAGCATCGGTTAGCGTTGCGGGAGAGGTCTGTTCATGCATCTCGCCTGAAAACGAGTTTATCTATTGAACCGTATCGTGCCCAGAGAACAGCGACAAAAACGTTGTTGAGATTAGAAGACAGTCGAACCGCTGCCCTTTTTAGAATGCTTAGCCCAGCGTATGAAGATGCTTCGAAGGGAAAGCGAAACATCAGTTAGCGTTGAGGAGAAAGTTTATTCTTTCGTCTTGCCTGAAAACAAATTGATCTATCGAACGAGCGTGCCGATAGCTCGGCGACAGAAAAGTCGAGAAGATAGTCGGACCGCTGCCCTTTTTAAAATGTTTTGCCCAGCCGCAGCGAATAAAGATACTTAGATTGGAAAGCCGAAGCATCGGTTAGCGTTGCGGGAGAGGTCTGTTCATGCATCTCGCCTGAAAACGAGTTTATCTATTGAACCGTATCGTGCCCAGAGAACAGCGACAAAAACGTTGTTGAGATTAGAAGACAGTCGAACCGCTGCCCTTTTTAGAATGCTTAGCCCAGCGTATGAAGATGCTTCGAAGGGAAAGCGAAACATCAGTTAGCGTTGAGGAGAAAGTTTATTCTTTCGTCTTGCCTGAAAACAAATTGATCTATCGAACGAGCGTGCCGATAGCTCGGCGACAGAAAAGTCGAGAAGATAGTCGGACCGCTGCCCTTTTTAAAATGTTTTGCCCAGCCGCAGCGAATAAAGATACTTAGATTGGAAAGCCGAAGCATCGGTTAGCGTTGCGGGAGAGGTCTGTTCATGCATCTCGCCTGAAAACGAGTTTATCTATTGAACCGTATCGTGCCCAGAGAACAGCGACAAAAACGTTGTTGAGATTAGAAGACAGTCGAACCGCTGCCCTTTTTAGAATGCTTAGCCCAGCGTATGAAGATGCTTCGAAGGGAAAGCGAAACATCAGTTAGCGTTGAGGAGAAAGTTTATTCTTTCGTCTTGCCTGAAAACAAATTGATCTATCGAACGAGCGTGCCGATAGCTCGGCGACAGAAAAGTCGAGAAGATAGTCGGACCGCTGCCCTTTTTAAAATGTTTTGCCCAGCCGCAGCGAATAAAGATACTTAGATTGGAAAGCCGAAGCATCGGTTAGCGTTGCGGGAGAGGTCTGTTCATGCATCTCGCCTGAAAACGAGTTTATCTATTGAACCGTATCGTGCCCAGAGAACAGCGACAAAAACGTTGTTGAGATTAGAAGACAGTCGAACCGCTGCCCTTTTTAGAATGCTTAGCCCAGCGTATGAAGATGCTTCGAAGGGAAAGCGAAACATCAGTTAGCGTTGAGGAGAAAGTTTATTCTTTCGTCTTGCCTGAAAACAAATTGATCTATCGAACGAGCGTGCCGATAGCTCGGCGACAGAAAAGTCGAGAAGATAGTCGGACCGCTGCCCTTTTTAAAATGTTTTGCCCAGCCGCAGCGAATAAAGATACTTAGATTGGAAAGCCGAAGCATCGGTTAGCGTTGCGGGAGAGGTCTGTTCATGCATCTCGCCTGAAAACGAGTTTATCTATTGAACCGTATCGTGCCCAGAGAACAGCGACAAAAACGTTGTTGAGATTAGAAGACAGTCGGACCGCTGCCCTTTTTAGAATGCTTAGCCCAGCGTATGAAGATGCTTCGAAGGGAAAGCGAAACATCAGTTAGCGTTGAGGAGAAAGTTTATTCTTTCGTCTTGCCTGAAAACAAATTGATCTATCGAACGAGCGTGCCGATAGCTCGGCGACAGAAAAGTCGAGAAGATAGTCGGACCGCTGCCCTTTTTAAAATGTTTTGCCCAGCCGCAGCGAATAAAGATACTTAGATTGGAAAGCCGAAGCATCGGTTAGCGTTGCGGGAGAGGTCTGTTCATGCATCTCGCCTGAAAACGAGTTTATCTATTGAACCGTATCGTGCCCAGAGAACAGCGACAAAAACGTTGTTGAGATTAGAAGACAGTCGGACCGCTGCCCTTTTTAGAATGCTTAGCCCAGCGTATGAAGATGCTTCGAAGGGAAAGCGAAACATCAGTTAGCGTTGAGGAGAAAGTTTATTCTTTCGTCTTGCCTGAAAACAAATTGATCTATCGAACGAGCGTGCCGATAGCTCGGCGACAGAAAAGTCGAGAAGATAGTCGGACCGCTGCCCTTTTTAAAATGTTTTGCCCAGCCGCAGCGAATAAAGATACTTAGATTGGAAAGCCGAAGCATCGGTTAGCGTTGCGGGAGAGGTCTGTTCATGCATCTCGCCTGAAAACGAGTTTATCTATTGAACCGTATCGTGCCCAGAGAACAGCGACAAAAACGTTGTTGAGATTAGAAGACAGTCGGACCGCTGCCCTTTTTAGAATGCTTAGCCCAGCGTATGAAGATGCTTCGAAGGGAAAGCGAAACATCAGTTAGCGTTGAGGAGAACGTTTATTCTTTCGTCTTGCCTGAAAACAAATTGATCTATCGAACGAGCGTGCCGATAGCTCGGCGACAGAAAAGTCGAGAAGATAGTCGGACCGCTGCCCTTTTTAAAATGTTTTGCCCAGCCGCAGCGAATAAAGATACTTAGATTGGAAAGCCGAAGCATCGGTTAGCGTTGCGGGAGAGGTCTGTTCATGCATCTCGCCTGAAAACGAGTTTATCTATTGAACCGTATCGTGCCCAGAGAACAGCGACAAAAACGTTGTTGAGATTAGAAGACAGTCGGACCGCTGCCCTTTTTAGAATGCTTAGCCCAGCGTATGAAGATGCTTCGAAGGGAAAGCGAAACATCAGTTAGCGTTGAGGAGAAAGTTTATTCTTTCGTCTTGCCTGAAAACAAATTGATCTATCGAACGAGCGTGCCGATAGCTCGGCGACAGAAAAGTCGAGAAGATAGTCGGACCGCTGCCCTTTTTAAAATGTTTTGCCCAGCCGCAGCGAATAAAGATACTTAGATTGGAAAGCCGAAGCATCGGTTAGCGTTGCGGGAGAGGTCTGTTCATGCATCTCGCCTGAAAACGAGTTTATCTATTGAACCGTATCGTGCCCAGAGAACAGCGACAAAAACGTTGTTGAGATTAGAAGACAGTCGGACCGCTGCCCTTTTTAGAATGCTTAGCCCAGCGTATGAAGATGCTTCGAAGGGAAAGCGAAACATCAGTTAGCGTTGAGGAGAAAGTTTATTCTTTCGTCTTGCCTGAAAACAAATTGATCTATCGAACGAGCGTGCCGATAGCTCGGCGACAGAAAAGTCGAGAAGATAGTCGGACCGCTGCCCTTTTTAAAATGTTTTGCCCAGCCGCAGCGAATAAAGATACTTAGATTGGAAAGCCGAAGCATCGGTTAGCGTTGCGGGAGAGGTCTGTTCATGCATCTCGCCTGAAAACGAGTTTATCTATTGAACCGTATCGTGCCCAGAGAACAGCGACAAAAACGTTGTTGAGATTAGAAGACAGTCGGACCGCTGCCCTTTTTAGAATGCTTAGCCCAGCGTATGAAGATGCTTCGAAGGGAAAGCGAAACATCAGTTAGCGTTGAGGAGAAAGTTTATTCTTTCGTCTTGCCTGAAAACAAATTGATCTATCGAACGAGCGTGCCGATAGCTCGGCGACAGAAAAGTCGAGAAGATAGTCGGACCGCTGCCCTTTTTAAAATGTTTTGCCCAGCCGCAGCGAATAAAGATACTTAGATTGGAAAGCCGAAGCATCGGTTAGCGTTGCGGGAGAGGTCTGTTCATGCATCTCGCCTGAAAACGAGTTTATCTATTGAACCGTATCGTGCCCAGAGAACAGCGACAAAAACGTTGTTGAGATTAGAAGACAGTCGGACCGCTGCCCTTTTTAGAATGCTTAGCCCAGCGTATGAAGATGCTTCGAAGGGAAAGCGAAACATCAGTTAGCGTTGAGGAGAAAGTTTATTCTTTCGTCTTGCCTGAAAACAAATTGATCTATCGAACGAGCGTGCCGATAGCTCGGCGACAGAAAAGTCGAGAAGATAGTCGGACCGCTGCCCTTTTTAAAATGTTTTGCCCAGCCGCAGCGAATAAAGATACTTAGATTGGAAAGCCGAAGCATCGGTTAGCGTTGCGGGAGAGGTCTGTTCATGCATCTCGCCTGAAAACGAGTTTATCTATTGAACCGTATCGTGCCCAGAGAACAGCGACAAAAACGTTGTTGAGATTAGAAGACAGTCGGACCGCTGCCCTTTTTAGAATGCTTAGCCCAGCGTATGAAGATGCTTCGAAGGGAAAGCGAAACATCAGTTAGCGTTGAGGAGAAAGTTTATTCTTTCGTCTTGCCTGAAAACAAATTGATCTATCGAACGAGCGTGCCGATAGCTCGGCGACAGAAAAGTCGAGAAGATAGTCGGACCGCTGCCCTTTTTAAAATGTTTTGCCCAGCCGCAGCGAATAAAGATACTTAGATTGGAAAGCCGAAGCATCGGTTAGCGTTGCGGGAGAGGTCTGTTCATGCATCTCGCCTGAAAACGAGTTTATCTATTGAACCGTATCGTGCCCAGAGAACAGCGACAAAAACGTTGTTGAGATTAGAAGACAGTCGGACCGCTGCCCTTTTTAGAATGCTTAGCCCAGCGTATGAAGATGCTTCGAAGGGAAAGCGAAACATCAGTTAGCGTTGAGGAGAAAGTTTATTCTTTCGTCTTGCCTGAAAACAAATTGATCTATCGAACGAGCGTGCCGATAGCTCGGCGACAGAAAAGTCGAGAAGATAGTCGGACCGCTGCCCTTTTTAAAATGTTTTGCCCAGCCGCAGCGAATAAAGATACTTAGATTGGAAAGCCGAAGCATCGGTTAGCGTTGCGGGAGAGGTCTGTTCATGCATCTCGCCTGAAAACGAGTTTATCTATTGAACCGTATCGTGCCCAGAGAACAGCGACAAAAACGTTGTTGAGATTAGAAGACAGTCGGACCGCTGCCCTTTTTAGAATGCTTAGCCCAGCGTATGAAGATGCTTCGAAGGGAAAGCGAAACATCAGTTAGCGTTGAGGAGAAAGTTTATTCTTTCGTCTTGCCTGAAAACAAATTGATCTATCGAACGAGCGTGCCGATAGCTCGGCGACAGAAAAGTCGAGAAGATAGTCGGACCGCTGCCCTTTTTAAAATGTTTTGCCCAGCCGCAGCGAATAAAGATACTTAGATTGGAAAGCCGAAGCATCGGTTAGCGTTGCGGGAGAGGTCTGTTCATGCATCTCGCCTGAAAACGAGTTTATCTATTGAACCGTATCGTGCCCAGAGAACAGCGACAAAAACGTTGTTGAGATTAGAAGACAGTCGGACCGCTGCCCTTTTTAGAATGCTTAGCCCAGCGTATGAAGATGCTTCGAAGGGAAAGCGAAACATCAGTTAGCGTTGAGGAGAAAGTTTATTCTTTCGTCTTGCCTGAAAACAAATTGATCTATCGAACGAGCGTGCCGATAGCTCGGCGACAGAAAAGTCGAGAAGATAGTCGGACCGCTGCCCTTTTTAAAATGTTTTGCCCAGCCGCAGCGAATAAAGATACTTAGATTGGAAAGCCGAAGCATCGGTTAGCGTTGCGGGAGAGGTCTGTTCATGCATCTCGCCTGAAAACGAGTTTATCTATTGAACCGTATCGTGCCCAGAGAACAGCGACAAAAACGTTGTTGAGATTAGAAGACAGTCGGACCGCTGCCCTTTTTAGAATGCTTAGCCCAGCGTATGAAGATGCTTCGAAGGGAAAGCGAAACATCAGTTAGCGTTGAGGAGAAAGTTTATTCTTTCGTCTTGCCTGAAAACAAATTGATCTATCGAACGAGCGTGCCGATAGCTCGGCGACAGAAAAGTCGAGAAGATAGTCGGACCGCTGCCCTTTTTAAAATGTTTTGCCCAGCCGCAGCGAATAAAGATACTTAGATTGGAAAGCCGAAGCATCGGTTAGCGTTGCGGGAGAGGTCTGTTCATGCATCTCGCCTGAAAACGAGTTTATCTATTGAACCGTATCGTGCCCAGAGAACAGCGACAAAAACGTTGTTGAGATTAGAAGACAGTCGGACCGCTGCCCTTTTTAGAATGCTTAGCCCAGCGTATGAAGATGCTTCGAAGGGAAAGCGAAACATCAGTTAGCGTTGAGGAGAAAGTTTATTCTTTCGTCTTGCCTGAAAACAAATTGATCTATCGAACGAGCGTGCCGATAGCTCGGCGACAGAAAAGTCGAGAAGATAGTCGGACCGCTGCCCTTTTTAAAATGTTTTGCCCAGCCGCAGCGAATAAAGATACTTAGATTGGAAAGCCGAAGCATCGGTTAGCGTTGCGGGAGAGGTCTGTTCATGCATCTCGCCTGAAAACGAGTTTATCTATTGAACGGTAGCGTGCCGAGAGAACAGCGACAAAAACGTTGTTGAGATTAGAAGACAGTCGGACCGCTGCCCGTTTTAGAAAGCTTAGCCCAGCGTATGAAGATGCTTCGAAGGGAAAGCGAAACATCAGTTAGCGTTGAGGAGAAAGTTTATTCTTTCGTCTTGCCTGAAAACAAATTGAATCTATCGAACGAGCGTGCCGATAGCTCGGCGACAGAAAAGTCGAGAAGATAGTCGGACCGGCTGCCCTTTTTAAATGTTTTGCCCAGCCGCAGCGAATAAAGATACTTAGATTGGAAAGCCGAAGCATCAGTTAGCGTTGCGGGAACAAAATTTTCAATACCAGCCAACGCAAGTAGCTCTTTACGGGACTCTTCCTTTGCAGACAGAAACTTTCGGAGCTGAGCGATGTGCTCAAAGCTGTGGCTGTGACAGTTGGTAGCAAGTCATCCCTTTCTTCATCGTCATCTTCACTCTCACTGCTGCACTGTGCTGGCATTACTTTCTGTACTATGTCCTCTAATGAGTCATCATGACAAACTAACACTTCGTCGTCAAGACTAGCAAATTCCGCCAGCTCGGCGTTCACATTATGTGTTTCAAGGCCAGAAAGCATGACGCCAATGAGCTGGTCCTCATCCTCAATGTCGTCTTGGTCATCATTGCGAGTCTTGAAGCACATAATGTGAATGCTGTTTTCCGCTAATGTGTGCCTGCTTAAGTCCCGTTGAGTGCGCTTCTTTCCGAGCACCAGTGCACTGCGGAGAAGCAACACTCGCGAAAGCAAGCTTTGCAGGTATTGCTTTTCTGCGGTGCACCGGTGCTCGGAAAGAAGCGCACTCAACGGGGCTGCAGGAACAAAAAAATAGGAATTAAGCGAAAACGCCGTTCGAATTAAGCGGTTGATAAATACATTAAAAACATAGCGGGACAACCAAAATTTTCAAATCTGTTTGAATGAACCGGATGTACAAAATATCCGATTTTGAATTATCGCGAGCCTATTGTATCAATCACTTTCTGCAACAACTTTGCGCTTAAAGTCGCAATAAAGTGATTTTTAGGCTAAATTCATTTTTCCGGACTGTTCGATTATTCTGAGTTTTGCGCGATCCCCATCGAGTCCGAAATATTGGTCGGTGACTATAAAACTTAAACACAATGGTTACGCACCACAGGTCATGAGGACCATGACATCAATAAGCTGGCTTTCACCTTGTCCAAGGCAGCAGCGGAACACTATGGGCGGGACCCTGGGTCACTGCACCGGCCGGCTCATGGATGCCGTTCTGTATCCTGCACGACACTGTGTGTGGCTTAACCGGCCAAGCAGAGGGTCACTGCATGACTTTTATGAGGCGTCGCTAGCCATTGTAAGTATATTTTGGAGATTCATATCTGGTGATGTACTTTGGAGCTCTACAACATAACACATTTGGTGGCGGTTCAGTCTTGCCAATTACCGTAAAATCCCGTAAGGGCGCCCTCCCCGAAAGATCGCCCATCCCGTTTTTCTGGCTAAATATCTGTAACATAAAAATTCCAAAACATCCCCCCCCCCCCCATTCCCGTTGGACGTCAAGCGATTTCCAACGGGAATCGTACATCAATGGTGCGATCGGCGGTACCGGTGTGTCCGAGAAGCGAGTTCATAGCGGGTTCCCGCGTTTTTGTTTGCGATCTGCGCGCGATATCGGCTCGCGTAACACTCTGTTTGTTCCCGCGTGTATATTGCATTGTGAAATGCGAATCTACTGCGTTCACGATTTGCGGTATCCGTTCCCGAGTTCGTAGCGGATTCGCGTTTTTTTTTTTTCGCGATCTGCGTGCGCTATATTGATTTTTAGATGTAACACGGGCGAGTTGTTTTTGCGTGTATTTTGCATCGTAAAATGCGTTTCTGCTGCGTCCGCGAGCTGCGGTATCCGTTCCCGTGAGATGAGAGTCCTCGGCGGGCTTCCGCGAGTCCTTCGCACCGTGAACCACGAATCTGCTGCGTCGGCCACTTGCGGTATCCTTTCCCGTAACACAGGAGTTTGTAGTGAATTCCCGCGTGTTTATCGCATCGTGGAACGCAAATTTGCCGTGTCCGCGATCTGCGGTGTCAGTTCCCGCATCACGTGGTTTGTAGCGGGCGCCCCGGCGCTTATCATTAATTTTTGATAAAGTTTTGCTGTGGCATCTCCAAAGATAGCCCACCCCATACTTTTCACCATTTATTTCTTCATTTTGGGTGGGCGTCCTAACCAGACTTTTTGGTAGGCCATTTTAAAACGGAACACATTTAGTGGCGGCTCGGTTTAGGTTTTCTGGCTCGGCAATCTTGCAGCAGTGTCTAGACTCGGTACAAACCTTTTTGTACTTCATTGTCAGGGCTAGTGTAATTTCTGCAATGCTGTCGAAGCAACTTCTGCACACGAACAAGATGCAAGACAAAGCCACATGCTCATGCCCAGTGTACGCCTACATGTACGCATGGGCACTCGTGCCCATGCGTACCTACTCTCAACGTGGAGCGAGTTCGTTTCGGCCGACACTCCACGAGTTCATTTCGGCGTTGCCACTCTACGCGTTCATGCACTCGCTGCACCTTGTGATTCATGTGTACACCACAATGCACTCCCGTCATGCATCAGTCAAGAGAGGAACGAGAGCAGACAACTGGGTTTTTTTCCACCATAAAAGACGGGAGAACCGAAAAAAAGGGAAGCACGTCCCACAGGCGACAAAATGGGACGCGAGCTGTGCTATTTATTTTGTGAAGCAAGCAATCCACAACCTGTGGTTTATTTGCAAGTTTTCAGTCATTTTGTTGCCACACAGAGGTTGAAATACATCAGTGGATAAAGAAAGGTTCAGAACAAACGTCAGCTACCGCGAGATCTCTGTCGCCATCCGTGCGGGGGTGAAAAGTTGGGACGTTAGTTGACAAACCTCGCCCGCCCCCCTGTCTATCACCTTACCCCATTCTGCGAATGTGGCTATACGCGAGGGAGCATGATCATGTGGCAAAAGATTCGAGTGATACTGGCCCAAAGAGCACATAGTTTCCACAGCACTGTCAGCTTAGGGGTGCACGGAGGATAGTTGTGCGTAGTACTGCGGAAGCCACAGGCCGGAGAGGGGGGGGGGGGGGGGGGGGTATTGGCAACTTTTGTATGAATGTTGAGCGAAGATCATCAAGGGTTAATTTTCTAGGGGAAGATTGGTGATGTGCAGGTACAAAAATAAGGGTCCAAGCACTATGAGCAAGAGGGGAGTTCCTCCTCTTGAACTGCTAGCGGTATACTAGCTTTAGGTCGACCCACTAGTCATTCCAACCAGAGCTCTGTGTTCTGACGTCCCCACACACTCTCGTGTCATCCTCTCCCTCAGTGTTTTGGTGCATACTCAAATGCTCTGCATCATGGGCAGATTTTTTTTTTTTTTTTAGGAGGGGGGGGGGGGGGGGTTGTGTTTCTTTTTCAAGTTAACTTTTTCTTAATGAAAAATCAACGTACTCCAGCTTTTCTTAGGAAGAAATGATTAGTTTTTGGTGACGTAACAAACTCCCGCTTCTCCCTCACCCCACCCCACTCGACCTGACCTATAAATTTGCCCCTGCTCTTCATTGCCCGGCATGTTCAGGTCAGATATTGTTCCTGGCGACCTGACGGACTCCTTTGTTCTCTGCATTCATCATAGGTTTCAAACCGTCCTGAATCATGGACGAAGCCTTTCAAGACTGCACTCTTCGGCCCAGTTCTTTTTGGTGGATCGGGTCTTGCCATGTTCCCCTCTTGTGGGTGTCTTTCGTAATTAAATAAATTGTTTTTTTTTTTCTGATGACAGTGCATACCTACTGGTACACGTCACAAAAAGAGTGTGGTAAATCCATGACACAGATTACTCTGAAACATGCGAGAAGGTAATTATTAGGGATGCCGCGAACTTTTTTCGAACCGAAGGTTCGATGATCCAATCAAGCGGCTCGAAAGGTTAGAAAGATTTCGAATTTTCGAACTCTCTATATCGAGAAATTCGACGGAAGTCGAATTTTCGAACTTATTAAACTAAAAAGTTCAACGCTTTTCGAAACTTCGAACTTATTACTCTGCAAAATTCGATGCTTGTCAAACTTTCGAACTTGATAGACTAAAAAATTTGATGATTTTCGAACTTTCGAACTTCTTGCACTAAAAAGTTCGAAGCTTTTCGAACTTTCGATTTTCCTACGCTAAGAAATTCGATAAGTTTCGAACTTTCGAACTTATTAATTTAAAGAATTCAAAAATTGTCGAACTTTCGATTCCTGAAAAATCTAAAGTTCAACGAACGTTTAGAGTAAAAGTTCGAAGTTCGTCGAACTTCGAAAGACCGGCAGGCGGTTTCATTTGGATTCAAGCAGTAAAGTACATTTGTAATTTTTTTTTTTTTTTTAATTTTACATGCGGTGCCGCATTCCTTGCGAAAAACAATGCCGTTTATTTCAATCATTTGGCATGCTCTCTTGTAGTAGATGCTGCAGATGACGTCACAGGTCCCGTGATGCCAAACCCCTTGGAGATAAGTGGCGCCGCTGTAGTCACGTTGGTAGAAACAAACTTGTGCTGACAGACCGTTGCCGATTCATCGTGACGAGGACACACGCAGTCAACAAAAGCGCAGCCGCCATCGGCCGGATCAGGCGTAGTTGGTAGTAGCAAAACCTGTAGCAAGAAGAACGGCATCCTCGTTAGCCACATGCCTCTCATGGTTTCGCCGTGCCCACTCTGAGGGTGTGATCGTTGTGAGTTGCCCTTTTCGTCTTCCATCTGGGGTCTACCAAAATGTTGGGAAGCAATAAACGTTGCCGCCAGGTTGGACAGCGCTGATTGGGATCTGCTTGGATGTGGACAAACCCTCAAAGTAAAAGGAAGTAGTGGGAAGCAGTGTTTTGGGCAGATAGCGAAAAGGCGGCGTTTGTTTTGGGGAACCGATACGTGTGACGGTGTGACTCAAAGACGCCTTTCAGCAGGAAACATAGATATCTGCATTCGACCCTGAATAGTTTCGCCGCTGTGTATTTCCTTTGCCCGGAGACTTTCTCTCTTTCTTTCTATGCGATGATTGGAGCTTGGTTGACGGAATCATATGTGGACTTCTGTGTATAACTGTGTGCTTCGAATGAAAGAGCCTCCCTGTTTCAACTTGTCACTAACCTGCGTTACTCCAGCTCAGCCACAGTTTCAACCCGCAATTTCGTTCCTTTACTTCGTGTTGACTTTTTATTCATAATGAGCTCGTTATGGCGACAACACAGCTCCGAGCCAGTGTTTTGCGCAGATTACCTTGCAAAGCACAAAAAGAAGATCCCGATGCAGCGAAATTTTCGCAGTGTGAGAGAGCTCGGTGTGGACTGTTTGAAGCGAATTCTCCCGTCTGGCAGCTCCATCGAAGTGAGCAAGCTGGACTACCTGTGCTACAATTGCTCTACGCATTTCACCAAGCAAATAACTTTGCGAAGCTCAGAGTTGGGCGTTGACAGCTTTATGCCTCCTGAGGAGGCCATGGAAGACCTCAAGCGCAGCGTATGTTTAACGTTTGTGTCACCACTAAGACAACCAAATGAAGTAAGAAGTCGAAACAGGCCTGTCTATGTAAAGAGGAAACAGACGGAGTTGGAGCAGGTTCTGACTGAGAATTTGCGCTCCAGGATGCGTCTTGCGTACGATGAAAACGTGGCATCGGGGTCGTCGGAGCAAAAGAGCTCCACATGCACCGAGTGGGCGGACAACATCCGCCGTGCCTTTGCGGCCACAGCCTCTCCCCGGGAAGGCTGTCAATTGCTGACCCTCCTGCCATCAACCTTGACAAGAAATGAAGTCCAGAAAATCATCCCAGAGGCATCTATCTACATCATTAATAGGTCCTGGAAGCTGAGGGAGGACCACGGCGTGTGGTATGTAAGGTGAGCCCTGAAAACATATCTGCAGCGATTGAGTACTACATGAAAGACGAGTTAGAGTGTTCTAGGCAGAGTCCCAATCAGAAGGACGTCATTTCCCTTGTGCTCGATGGCGAGAAAACGCTCAAGCCAAAACGTTTTATGACACGGTCAATCAGAGAAGCGTTTCGTGTATATAAAAGTGCGTTTGTGTGTACTGCGCAAACTATAACCTCTGTGTCGCCTCTCTACAAAACGCTTCTGACTCACAACTTGACGCAGCGGAATTGAACTCGGCATTCATTTGCAACCCGCCATCGCGCCAGTGCCTTTTAGGCGAATGTGATCATTGTCCCAAAGGCCAGTCTCTCACACTCGAAAAACTCAACATTTCCGAGGAAGAAGAGAGTTTTGGCAGCATGGGAGTCAGGCGAGCTCGTGAAAAAGACTTCAGATCCCGTCACTTTTGTGGAAGAGCTTCGTGTGTCGGTCTCAAGGTGGATCATTCACAACCGTATCAGACAGACGCAAGGCAAAGCCCTCTATGAAGAAAAGCAGTGCGCGCAGCGTGGTAGCATTGTCTTCCACTTCGACTTTGCTGAGAACTGGACTGTTATCCTTCCTGACGAGATTCAAGCGCACCACTGGAAAAAAAGCAGGTCTCAATATTTACGTGTGTGGTGACGACTAGAAAGTCGACATACAGGTTTGCCGTCATCAGTGACGCCTTGCATCACGACTCCGCTCATGCCTGTCTGGCTCTACAAAAAGTGAGAGAGTGGGTCGATGACAACCTAGCTGTGTACTCTCATTTGACTTATGTAAATGACGGTGCCGCCAGTCACTTTAGGAATCGCTTCCAACTTCATGAATTCCAAATAAATGTTTTTCCCAAAGCTGAATGGTTATTCTCAGCCACTGGGCACGGAAAAAACGCGTGTGACGGAGTTGGAGGACTCGTCAAACACCAAACAACGCTTCACAGCTTGAGACAGCTCTTGAGACGGCAGGCGAGGTAGACAGCGTAAAGTCTTGTCCCTCGGAAGCAGACGACAGCAACAGCGATCGTCTATCCAACGTCGGCAACAAGCCTCCCCTGTCCACAGTCTACGCCGACGCAGCCATCTTCTCAGACACGTCGGTGGAAGCCAAACGGGTCTTTGAAAACAATCAAGTTGGCCGAGAAGTTGCACATTCGCTACATCCAGTCGCCAAAGCCACCTTTTCAGTCAATCCTTACCTGATTAAATCTTCGCAGGCCAGAGGTGATTTCGAAGAAGACAACGAAGAAGACATTTGAGAAATAATAAACTTTATTTATTTATTTATTTATTTATTCAGTCAATCCTTCTTCATCCGCTTTTCTCGATAGCTGCACGTGAAATTGATAGAGTCGTGTTCTCGAATTTTCGTAGCCAACTTCTTCTTGAAGTTGTCCCAGTCACCCAACAAGTCCTTGTAGCTGTGACCGCACTCCATGCAATACAGCTGCGGCTCCGTATTCCATATAGTCTCGGGATAGACGCACACTCCGTTCATAGCCAACAAACGGGCGCAGTCGTCGTTGAAAATCAGCTTCAATATGCGATACACGATTTTCGTGTTGTACATATTTCGCTAAAGCTAAGAGCTGGCCAACCACCTCCGCTCCAATCCACGTCCAGTTTTGTTTTTTCTCACGCGCTTATACAGATTACTCAGAGGTTAATCTACTAGGTAAATAAACCAACGAGTAATAGTCTCTCGGGGGTATAAACTACCTGCCTCGACTTTAGGAGCTAAGGAAAGTGATGGGAATAAAGGGGGAAGATAGCCTAACCTTATCAAATTTGTTCGACTCGCAACCAACCCTGACCATGCTACGCCTCCGTCGACGTCAAGGAGACAAATTTCGACTATTAAAATAATTCTTTTTTAAAAAAAATGCCAATGGTCAAAAACAAAGACGGCTTCGGCTTCGGCTTCGGCTTCAGACATGGGGAGGG
>JABSTQ010004206.1:0-24199 GCA_013358835.2 Ixodes persulcatus
AAACACCTTTTCTATCTGTAGTCAACTTTACACGTGCTGATTGAAAACGAAGCGCCTCTACTACAGCGTCATGGTCGCTAATGCTCGGTATGACATCGATTCGTTTAACAATGTCAGGATGATTACACAATAACAAGTCAAGTATGTTGTGTCCGCGCGTAGGTACAAGTACATGCTGGGTAAAACCTGAACTATCAACCATGCACTTCATATCAATATTGAGTCGAATCATTGTTTTACAGGCACACCAGTCATCGCTCCATGTCAAGTCTGGCAGATTAAAATCGCCACCAAGTACCACACATTCATTGGTAACACTAGAAACTATTTCGTTTAGGGTGTCTATACAAGTAGAATCAAATTTTGGGGCCCTGTAGAAAACTCCTACGGTAAAACATAGGTTATTGGGTAGCCTCACCCCCGACACCATACTGATTCTACATTTTCAGCTACATCAAGTTGGTGACTTTGCAAATTAATGTTAACTAACAGAAATGCCCCTCCCCCGTGTAACGACCTATCCTTTCTGTAGACGTTAAAGGATCTAGAGAATACTTCATGCTCTAAGATAGAGTCGTCAAGTCATGATTCAGTCATAAGAATAATATCGGCTTGAACAGATAGGATTAAACCCGATAAGTATTCTACTTTATTTTTTACGCTTCCACAATTCACGACCATCACAGTGATATCCTTTTGCACCACTTTCTTTGAATTTGTTGGACGTCAGTTACGATGCACAGGTACAACCTCCTCTCTTTCACTGTTCCAAGTAAACATTTCCCCATTAATTACAAGCTTATCGTTCGTTAGATTTACTTTGCTGATACCCTCTTCCCTTCTAGCTTTTGCGTATGCCCAAAGATGGCGGCGCTTTCTCTTACTTCTATTGGGTAGTCGTTCGACAGAGACACCGTTGTACCCTTTAATTTAAACGCGTTCTTCAAAAGTGCAGATTTTTCGTCTAGAGAAGAAAAGCGTATCAATATTGGTCGTGTTTTATTGTCCAGATGTCTTTCGAGCCTGTGTACTTTCACTATCGTTGATACCTTCACACCCAGCTTCTTGTCAAACATTTTGGTAACCACTTTCTGGTAAAACGAAACGGGGGTTTCAAGTGCGTGAACCCTTGCAGCCATTGCAGTGACGTTTCTTCCTAAATGCTGGACATAATTCTGGCATCTTTTAAGGTCAGGCTCTAATTTCGAGAGGCACTCAACTTTAGTTTCAATTGAGGATAGCCTTACTTCTGTTTGTCTAATGTGTTCGTCGAGTTTCTTTTTACTTTCTGATGTGCTGTTGTTTAGCGTCTTCTGGCCATCAAGAATCGCTGCCAACTGAACTTCCGTCAGTGGGCCAGGGTTGAGTTCCACATCTCCGCTCAAAAGAAGAACGATGAAGCAGAGTGAATTAAAACAGGCGCAACACACTCCAATAAAGCTCCCGGGCGAGGCAGCACTACAAAACAGACAGAATTGCTTTTCACACTAGTGAAGGAAGGATTACCAACCTGGATAGCAAACAAGAGCTGGTTTAGCTGTGGCCGGATCGTTGCGGTGCTGTCTTGCCCACTGAGTACGACGACGAAAGGGGCCGTGCAGGAAAACTTCGCCCCTGTCGATGACGATGGTGCTTCATACACAGGTGTAGATAACACCGGCGGAAATGTTCCAGCGGCCGCCAAAACACGCGGGAGCTCGCTGTCATCGGCGTAGTTCTTGAAGGACGTTGCGTTGAAAATGCGATGACTGTCACACGATGGTTCCCCGCATTCGTGGACGGGCCACACAGTCCAGAATACAAGGACCTAAATAGCAAACAAGAGCTGGTTTAGCCGTGGCCGCGTCGTTGCAGTGCTGTCTCGCCCACCTAACATTTCGCCTTTATCCTGTTTAAAATTCTGTTAGTAGGTAATTTAAAATAAAAAAATAAATAAATAAATAGAAACCACTCCCGACCCCGCGATAACTCTAGGTAACTCTCGTCTCATTAAGGTGCACTACAATTTTCGCCCAACGGAGTCACTCTAGACCACAAAACAATTATTTATAAGAACTTTGAGGGCAGTCAGTTCTAATGTTTGTGCATACGCTATTTGACGGGCTTCCCGAAAAGCAGCCAAAACGTTACAGTGCCGAAAACAGCGTAGAAAGGGGAGAAACGGCACTTTTGCTCATTTTTTCCATTAGGTCCCATGCATTAGCTGGTGTCACGTGACAAGCTGCCAGTGGTGCTACTCGACCTCAGCAAGACAAGCCTCGATCCGCGATCCAGCCTTCTACAATAGAGATCAGTGCCCGCTTCCCCATTGCCCCTCTGGGAAGGGAGTCCTATACCATATAGATCAGCGAAATTTCGTCGACAACATTCGTTTCTTTTTTTCAGTGTTAATTGTAAAAAAGAAATGTCGTAAATATCGGCAAATGCTCGACAAAAAGAAATGTTCGAGAAAAAAAAAATAAAGGTAAGCCCCTCTGTAGATTGAACCTGTGCCCGTTGCGTTTAAAGCAGACACCTTTCCACTAAGCTACGCTACCAGCTTCGGAAACTCGTAGTAAGCATTCGTTTTATACGAGACCCACCAAGTTTCGAGCCGTACGTATAGCCATTTTCGGTCGAGGCTTTACTCTTCTGTAAAAACCTCTAGTACTCACTGTTGCCAAGCTGATAATCGAGTTTTTCGAAATGTAGCTTATTTAGTTTTATATATCTTTTGACTAAGTTTGGGAGAACTTTTTGTTTACCAAAAACGCACTAATGCAGTGCTAAAATTATTGTTACGAATAAGCTGAGTTCAAAGTTTGGAGTAAGTTAAAATTAAAATTGATTTCTTAGTCGTCGCACAAGGGCTGTGTTCCAAATCTAACCTGTCTCCTACGTCAGTGGGTAATACCACGTGGCATCGCGAGTAAACGATCCGCGACTCAATTTTGGAATGGCCGGGATTATCACCTGGACTTTAGGTGGATTAGCTTCGTCTTGGGCTAAGGGAAAAAGGAAACATAGCAGCGATGGCGGAAAATAACAGACAATCTCTTTTGATCATGAGAAAGCAGAGCTGGCCAAATTATCATATTTTTTTTCATTGAATTACATTACTAATTACTTTATTGAAGAAGGCTGAAATGTAAATAAATAGCATGATAAATTACTGCAAATAAAAATAATGACTTTCAACTACAAATTACCGCAAAAAGTAATTAAATTACTTTCAAATTTCTTTTTCATATACTTTAAAAAAGGAGATATACACAATTTCATTTCACACAAAAATATCATAAAACGCTATTTACTCTCCAGGAGAGCCGACTAGAACTCCCTGTTACAATTTAGGAGCCGCTGAGCTTCGAACATTTTGTCGGAGAGAGACTCTTTTTTGAAGGATAGCGTGTCTCTGGCCATGCCGAACAATTTCTCAGCGGGTGCTGACGACGGTAGTCCAGTGTTAAACGGCATGAAGAGTTCTGGTATACTCGGAGAGCTCTCGAAAACGGAAAAGTCTTCTGTCTCGCTCTGCGTCCAACGCTGAAACTCGTCACCCACAAGACGACGGGGTTCTGACCGCCTGATGTTAAAACAACCGTCGACTGTGTCCTGAACTTCCAAGGTTCGCTCAATTTCCTCGCGTTCTAGTGTGGGAAATGATGCCATATTACTGGCACTGCATCAGTGTCTACTTTTTTCCTCCAGTTCCTTGCCTGCCAGCCGTGTCAGCTTGAATCTCGGATGTGCCGCGGTCACAATCATGTTTTCGGGTCTTGAAGTTGTTTTGAGAACCTGAAAAAATTCGTTTGATGATCGCCATGGAAGACACACACACGAGGTGATTGCTCTCGCTGGCATTTAGAAAATGATGCTCGACCAATTCACTACAACGTTAGTAGGTCACTCATTGCTCATGTGATTCGCGTCGGTATTAGATACATACCGTTCTGAGCGTGTACAGAAACAGACAGGATATTCAATACAGTCAATTCGAGGTACAAGCGAAGGGATCATTCACATTGTAGATTAAAAAAAAACGCACAGTTCTTAACGTACCTTTTTGCAACACCGGTTTTTAGGCCATTAAGAGGGGGTCTGCAAAACTACAGCTCCCACCTCTTATGTAAAGCGCGTTGCAGCGACCATAGCGTCGGGAGCAGAACGCCCATGTACATATACTTTTCACCCTGCAGAATGTCCAGGAGCTGTACCACTGGTTTCAAAATCTGAAACATATAATGGAAACGCAGTAAATTTCCCAAGAACTAAACACACTCAATGAAGGAAATGGGGAACAAGATTAATAGCCAGCCCATACGATGGTATTAATATATCAAATCTGACTTACCGACGCGTACTCTTCAACAAAGGCCAAGACTTCGACGACGATCCTTGGAAGGTTCAGGTCATATAGAAGCGTGTTGATGCCGCTTCGTAATCCTCGAATTTGCTTCAATGCTCCGTAGAGAGAATTCCATCGTGTCAGACACGGCACAAGGAGTAAGCGTCCAAGGTGGCTCTTCACTATTTTTGAGGCGATGATGGAGTCGTGCTGCTTGTTCCACAACGCTTTGCGTTTTACAATGACGCTCGTGCAGACGCGTTTTACTGTACGTCTTCGAGAGCACATTCTGCGTAGACTGTGGCCACCAGGCTGAGAGTGTGGGCAGCACAACGTTCATACTTCGGAAGGGTACTTCACTCACTTCAAGACAGGTGTCCTCTTCTCGAGACGTTAGCAGAGTCAGGACCAGGCTTAACGTCTCTATGTTGTCATCTTCGCAGACTTCGGCTTGTCTAAATATACTGCAAAACTTGACATATTATGTGCAATCCAGTCCGAATTTCCGCAGTCGCACAATTAGGCAAATCCCGTACCTGACTGCCCTCCCGAAGTTAGTCGTATTGTCTGTGACCGTTGTGCAGACATTGTTAGGAATGTGGTAGTCCGTGAAAACTGCGTGTATTGCCGCTGCAAGCACGTTCTTCGTGTGATGACCGGTCAGGCGCATGCATGTCAACTCCGCAGGTCGTCTCTGGCACCCATTGTCCATCCAGGAAAGGCTATCACTTGATCGAATGACGTTTTACCGAACGCCGACGTTTCACCGAATGACACTTTAGCAAATAGTCGGCCGCCGCCAAGTGGCGTCTAGGGGTGGGCCAATGGGGTTAACATTTTTGTAATGAGCCGCCGCAGACTGTCGCCGCGCGCGGGTGGTTGGCTTAGCACGCGCCCCTGTTATTCGCTAAAACGTCAATTCGCTCAAATGCCGCTGTTCGCTAAAACGTCAAGCACTCATGTGATATGAACTCGTCCATCCAATGGGTGGTTACGCCAAGAAAATTTCTGAAATAAATATGCGTTATCTACTAAACAACATGCTTATCACATCAAGGCAGTCGACACAAATGACGGATTAGAGCAGTAGTGCATACCGGCGGAACCAAGTCGAACAATCTACAGTGCAGCTGATAGTGCTGACGTTTCGCAGAAGAGATCGTTGTCTTGCCTTCATACTTATGTACATAACACCAATCCTGTCTGCCACTGCCTTGCGGGAAAGCATTTTGACGCCTGGATGCAATATGTTTATAAGTCTAACAAAGTTTTCATGCTCTACAATGAAGGAACTCTGGAACGAGCCCGCTACAACCTTCGTGATCGCTAGATAAATATCTTGCTCAGAAGCGGATTTGTTTTTTTCTCACGTAGCCACCAAGCTTTGGCTGTTTCGCATTTGGAGAGTCAGTGGATGAACCCATGTCCATCTTTCTCTTTTCCCTCTGGCCTTCGTACTCGTTAAAGGCGTCTTGATGTCTCTTCTAAAACAAAAGAAACAAACAAATTATTCATGTCATATGAACGTGAAGTGTTTGTACTGTGAAGAAACAGCAGGCATGAGAGTGAACATTTACAGCGCAACCGGCACGGTACAAATATTGAATGACCTTTGACCATGTGCATGTTTCGGCGTTGACGTATGAAACATGAATAGTCTGTATAGACAATAGAGAATAAAACATTCGCTAAGCATAATTCTGTCAGTTCTATAAACAATGAAACAACATACCTGCAAATGTTTTCGAAGATTTGTCGTTGCCTCGACATTGGCGGATAGCGTTTTCGGCCCAGAAGGACAGAGTCTACAGGCCACCGTGGTATTATCGCCATTTCTAGACTTGAAATTCAAGTATACCCCTAGATCAGGCCACGGTAATTTTTCGCAGTTTAAAGCCATTATCTTGAAAGACTCCAGAGACGCGGGACAAAAACGGGACAGCACGACACCCTCTAAAAAAGAGCTGCAAGATGAATGTCTATATAGAGTCCTTTTTATACTGCAACACCCCAAAAGACAACCTTCAACAGTCAACCCCACAACCAGCCAGGTGAACGCCTATACCGTAAGTATA
The DNA here is from genome assembly GCA_013358835.2 of Ixodes persulcatus. Lineage (NCBI taxonomy): Eukaryota > Metazoa > Arthropoda > Arachnida > Ixodida > Ixodidae > Ixodes > Ixodes persulcatus. Next base: position 6,403 of record JABSTQ010004206.1, read on the forward strand.
CAACCCTTTCATCCAACCCAGACCCACAACCGGAACCTAGTGACCGTGGCCATGCATCTCGCAGACCAGCGAGATGCACGGCCACGGTCACTAAGGTTTCTTGGTTTCGTAGGCGAACATCTGCCTGCGCGACGACAGGGTCTCACGCGGTCACGGTGCATCGAGGGCCCGGCTCCGATCGACAAGCGTGGCATCACCGCCCCGTCATCGGTGGTTGAAAAGTGTCGCATCCCTGCCAAGTCATCGGTGGGCGTCCCCACGTGCCTGATTACGGTCAGCGCACTTCGGAACGGGCTATCGCCAGCGTCTGTTGACTACTTAAGCCCCTGTCGACGAACGGCACTCCGCAGACCAGCGAGATGCATGGCCACGGTCACTAAGGTTTCTTGGTTTCGTAGGCGAACATCTGCCTGCGCGACGACAGGGTCTCACGCGGTCACGGTGCATCGAGGGCCCGGCTCCGATCGACAAGCGTGGCATCACCGCCCCGTCATCGGTGGTTGAAAAGTGTCGCATCCCTGCCAAGTCATCGGTGGGCGTCCCCACGTGCCTGATTACGGTCTGCGCACTTCGGAACGGGCTATCGCCAGCGTCTGTCGACTACTTAAGCCCCTGTCGACGAACGGCACTCCGCAGACCAGCGAGATGCATGGCCACGGTCACTAAGGTTTCTTGGTTTCGTAGGTAAGCCTGACTACTCACTGTTTCGTTGTCGGTGGGCGGGTTCACATCTCGCTGGTCTGCATTCTCTTTTGTTTTTGTTACTGAGTGTTCTTTATAATGGACGAAAGGGATGACTGTTTGTCATGTATGAAACCTGTGGCACCTGATGGTGCGTGCTTGAAATGTGCAGAGTGCACGAACCATTACCATACGGGGAAATGTTCCGGAATAACGACCAAAGCATTGAAGACGATGACGTCAGAGAGCATTTCCCGGTGGCGGTGCGGGACGTGCAAACTGCATGCACAGCGCCAGTCTGTGTCTCCTGAGAAATTGGAGAGTGTGTCAGGACAAGGATCCCAGGAGGGGAGCCTTGGAAAACTAGTGCAACAGAACGATGCTATCAATCGTAAACTGACTGCCCTCCTGATTAGAATCGACGCAATTGAAAAGTCGCTGGAGACTCAGACTGGAAAAGGTGATGAGTTGATGTCTAAGATTGAAAACCAGGGGAGGACGATTGAGTAATGGGTAAAAAATGGAAAGATTTTTGTGAGACAGAACGAGGGCGCCGCAGTAATACAGATTGAGAGCGAAAGAGATTTCGCCAAAATGAGATAATCATGCAGTCTTCATTTGAGTCTTTTGAGGAATGGGAAGCTTACACAAAACAGTCAATGGCAATGGACGGTTGCGTGAATACAAAGTTAAGTTTATTACATGTAAATGTGCGAAGCATTTACAAGCATTTTGATCAGTTAATGGTGCTTTTGGCGGGCCGGCTTCCTCTCCTTGATGTGCTTATACTAACCGAGGTAAATTTACATGAGGCATCTTGTGCGTCCTTTAGTCTAACAGGTTTTCATTCCTACAATATGTGCAGAGAAGGCAGAAGGGGTGGGGGAATCTTATTATACATAAATAACAAGTGTTTATCCGATAGAATTGACGTTAAATTGGATAATGCAGAAATTTGCGCGGCAGTCGTAAACAAGGATAAGTTCTCCTATGTAGTTTGTGCCGTTTACAGACCACCCAGTTCTAATTTAAACATGTTTTGTGATGAATTATCGAAGCTGCTTTCGAAATTCGATAACAATAAATATTTAGTTCTTGCAGGAGATTTTAATATTGATGTTTCGAATGAGTTAAAACCTGGAGTGTTGTGCTATCTTGACACCCTTTCTGCTTTTGGGCTTGAAAATGTTATTCAGGATTATACACGGGAAGAACATTACGGTGATAAAATAACAAAGACATGTATTGACCACATAATTACTAGAATAAGCAACTTACACACATTATCTGGAGTAATTAAGCAGAAGCTTGCTGATCACTATATAACGGTTCTTTTAATATTAGGCGAAGATATACTTGGAAACCCAACAGTGGAGGACGAGTATAAAACTGTACTAGATAGCAACAAAATTGATAGTTTTATTCAGAGGTACGATTGGAATTCCTTGCTAGTCTATGATCACCTAACAGTCTACGAAAAACTGGTTCACCAATTTCAGGATATTTATGCAAGCGCTACTAGAAAGGTGAAATTAAAAAAAAGAAGGCCCGAAAATATTTGGATAAATCCGGAAATATTAGAATTGTGTCATCAGAAGGAGAGTCTTTGGAAGCGATGCAAGCAAAATCCTGGTGATATCATGCTTAAAAATGAGTTCCGTGAAATACGCAACAAGGTTACAGCTATAATTCGTTTGGCGAAACGAAATTACTATGTAAACCAGTTTAAAGCTTCGACTAGAAATCCGAAAGAAACGTGGAACTTGGTTAACCAAATAATTGGCAGGAAATCTAAAAATAACATTGATGATACGATACAAAAACATTTTAAAGAATCTAGTTCCTACAGCGAGTTAGCAGAAATGTTCAACAAAATCTTTATCGACGACGTAAAAGAAATTAAAAATAATATTCCGGCGATCAGCTTAAATGACGTTTCCCCAACATGCTGCGTCAACTCAGCTTATCTTCCAGATATGACAGAAAGTGATTTGTTGCGTATCATCCACGCTATGTCAATAACAAAAACGCCAGGAATCGACAATATCCGAGTTAGAGACATACGCTACAATTTCGATAAAGTAAAACACATTTTGCTTAAAATAGTGAATGACACACTGCACACCGGAAATATTCCTAAGGGTTTAAAAGTATCTGTGATAAGGCCGTTATACAAAAAAGGAAAGCAGCAAGAGGTCGGGAGCTACAGACCCATATCAATACTACCATTCATGACACACGTAATCGAAAAATGGGTTCAAATAGCAATGAATAATTTTTGCGACAAATTTTCCCTGATAAGCACTACGCAGTACGGCTTTCGCCAAGAGAAAAGTACCATTACTCTGCTGGAAGATTTCGCTGACTGCATTACCGAAACACTCGATAAAAACAAAATAGCCCTAGCTCTTTTCATAGACCTGTCAAAGGCATTCGATACCATCGATCATTCGTTATTATTGAAAAAAATATATAGTATGGGGTTTCGGGGTCCTTTTTATAAATTTTTTGAGAATTAATTTAAGGATAGATTCCAAATGGTTAAGATAATGAATAATCTTAGCCCGGCTCAAGTCCAATTCGGGGTGCCACAAGGAAGTACTTTAGGACCTATGTTATTTAACATTTATATAAATGGGTTAGGATTTCTACCCCTTCAGTCAAGAATGTTTCAATACGCGGATGACACCGTATTAGTTTTACCACATGAAAAGTATGATGAAGCAATTTCTGTTTTTCAGAGAGACATTGATATGATAATTAGATGGTTTGCTGCGAATTTTATTTCTGTGAATGTTGCGAAAACGAAACTGATGTGTCTTCGAAATCCGCACAAACAGATTGTAATATCTCCAAATATTTGCTTGCACTCGGTACAGTGTCTGGATTGTAGCTGTAAACCTTTAACATACGACAGTTCAGTTAAATATTTAGGCGTCTTTGTTGACGAGCACATGCTGTGGAATGCGCACGTGGAATTTGTTGTAAAAAAACTGCGAGTCATATCTGCGTATTTGTATAAACTCAAAAGTATGTGCAGCGTGAAGATAAGATTACTTGTGTTTAAATCTTTGGCGGAAGCTGCGTTACGGTACGGGATTACACTGCACGGTCATTGTTCAGAAAACAAAACAAGAGCGATAGATAGGATACTAAAACACATGGTAAACAACATATCATATGGAACTTCATATCAAGCATTGCAAACTCAAGAGAAAGCTAAAGAGCTGGGCATCCTGTTTTTTAAAAGCTTCTTTACATACCTAGCAATAACATTTTAGTAATTCCTACAAAACTGCCGTAAATAAAAATAGAGATTTGAGACATACTGAAAGATACGTCATTCCGAAAATATACACACTGTATGGAAAGAAAAATAGAAATCATTACATTCCTTCCTTATTTAATGAACTCCCAGAGTCCCTTATGAATATAGAATCCACTAGGGTACTAAAAAGAAAACTAAGGAATTGGTGTCAAGCATCTGAGCTCTAGATCGTAGCCTGACCGTTGGAGATATTTTGTACTTTTATTTGATGGTTGCGTGAGTAGACTTGGCTATAAGCACCTATTTTTAATGTTCTAAGCTGTTCCTTTTTGTATTGATTTGTGTTGCTAACTTTGTGTGACTTTCATTTTTTTTTTCTTCTTCTTTTTGTGCTGCGGAGTGTTTTCTTTTTGTTTTCTGTAACAACATGTATTCTATCTGGTCGCCTGGCCCCACATACAAGCAGAATGCTGCTTTTGTGGGCCAGCTCTTTATTTTGTATTACTTGATTTGAAAATAAAAATTGAATTGAATTGAATTGAAGATAAACAAAAAGAAGGAACGTCCTCTGTATTTGCAATTGCAAAGTAACAACCGTCAACCCTACATTCAGCCAGTGGGCAAAACACAAGAAAGATAAGGCGAACCAACATGTCCTCTCGAACCGAACAGACTGACTTTGAGTCTGTCTGTGTTGTGCGTTCACGTTTTTCTCGAAATACGAAATACTTATTGCGCAAGCGGTCGATCATGATGCGCCTGGTTTCGGATTGCCTTGCTATTGAGTATTCCAGTGGGCGATGTCTGGTGTTACCGACCGGATGCAGCCGCCTCAAGTCTCACGGTGTTTCGTGTCAGCCAGCGGGCGAATGCGCCGAAGTCAGAGTCCAAGGCCTGATCGGAACGACTAACAATGACGTCATGTACGAGAAAGATCGTGGCCTGCTGTCAGACCTTTAGGTAGATATATTGAAGGCCGACGAATAAAGGAGGGAAGGCTTTTTGGTTGGTCTCTGCGATTTAAGCGTGCCTCTGTCTAGCGTCGTTGGCTCGCGCCGGTGCCCAACGCGACACTGTCTTCTTTTATAAATGGCAGGGCAAGATAATCTTCAAAGGGGAGAAAAGACATGTTTGGGGAAGCCCGTTCCTGGTCACAGCAACACAAACTGAGCAGGATTTAGATGGCACGACACTCCAGTCCGACCATCACAGCAACCAGCGGCCACAAACGAAAATCATATTTGTCGTTTCTTTTTCGTTATTTTTAAAGACTCTTTATTCTTTGTAAATGCAAGAACTGCTTTATTTTTGTCCATTTCCGGGCAAATAAAAAAACATTCCTGAAAACCAAAAAAGTAATTATGAATTTAATTACAATTACCGCCACTGGTGTAATTTATTACATTACTAAATTACCTGCTTCAAAAAGTAATGAGATACATTACAAATTACTCTCAAAAGTAATTTAATTACAGTAATTCAATTACAGTAATTCATTACTGCCACCTCTGCCGCTTGCACGTTCCGCGGTGTCGGATGGTGAACGAAATGCTATCGTATTTATTAACCACGGCTCCACACGCCTCCGTGTCGGCGCAATGGTGAAGTGTCGGGATCACAATCTTCACGTCGTGGGTTTGATTCCCCTTGGGGGGCATTCAGAGAGTTTCCTTCTGCCCTCTCAATTTATACACTTAGTACTCTCCCGCGCATGCGTAGTCGTTTCGTGTAACTGAGCGGAATTATCCTGGAGGGGCTGTCAAAAGCAATGTTTCAAAAAAGAAATGTTAAAAGTGAAAATATTCGCTTCGGTTGACTATGTCAGTGGTTTTTTCCACGACATTAAAATATTTTGTAATCTTGAGAGCACAAATATAAAAAAACTAATAACTTTCGGCTCACGATTTATTGAGTCGGGCAGATTTCAAGTGAGGTGAACTGAAATATTAAACTCTCTCTACGACGCACTGGGTCGCAGGATGATATTAAGCATTAAAACGTCAAACCTGCATTGTAGACAATGTCTCGATTCTCTATAAATACATTGTGGGTGCACCGATTGAGTTTCATTGCCGCATCGGTGTTTCTGCAGTGGGTGTCAAACTTTGACCGAACGCAGCACAATGATCAGTCCAAATGCTGCTGTATGGCTTCATTCTCTTTACTGCAGCTTTCGTAAGTCGAATCAACTACTTTTATCCTGCAATCACAATGGCGGTCGAGTCGCAACCACGAAGCGGATCCGCTCGTCTTCATCATCAAATGCGCTTGAATTTGTCTAGCTCCTTTAAGCAACCGGGATCGCAACCGTTTTGCGGATGCTGTTTAACCGCCAGTGGGAATATGGAGTTAAAGGCGCCCATAAACCTAATCTCAGCAGTTCATTGTAAAGCTTTGTGCTCGAAAAGTGTTAGAAAAATTGTATTTGTTTCCTGAGTCAGTTGCGCCCGGAAGGTATGGAGGGTGAAGTGGAGTAGCATGTTAATATTTTTGGATGCTTAAGATGCTAGGGTGCTTTTATACTTTAGTTATTGCGAGCATTTGAGTGCATATCTTCATTGGAAAAAAAATAAAAGTATTTGGCATTCCACAACTTCTGTGGCAGAAATTTCAAAACAAAATTGCTTTCTTTTCGCACAAGTACTCGATTTGATATTAAACTTAAATATTCGCACTGCCATACTTTTCAATAACCTTGCCCAAGTGAATAGAATAGAACGGTCCGCTTCCACCGAATCTTTGATACGATTCAAGAATGAGACAATTATTAGACCATGTAGACCATGAAGAAGACCATGCGACGGAATGTTGCGGTATCGCGTTTCAGCGTTTAATAGAGGGCGACAATGCGTCCATCATGCGTTGCGTAGGAGTGGGCCGTTTCTGGTCACGGACAACAGACACTTTTCAAAAGTGTAGCGCCCTCGTGTAGCTGCATCGCTAATTGAGTCATTCTCTTGAAAAGTTTCACATTTGTGTGACTGATCTATGGTTTTAATAATTGTTAGCTCTGATCATTTTTTATTTATTGTTGGGATAACATGATGCTCTAGGTTCACGAAAACAAATATTTTGAATTATTCTTAGTCGGTACATGTTTGGAGCACATTGATTTTGGAATTTTTCCATATCGGTAATGACGGAAATTAGGCTGTATCTGTTAACTGTTAACATAAGTTTCAAAGCCTTTTAATTTAGTTTTAGCAAACTGATATCTTAACAACCTGGTTTAAAAAAACGTCGAACAAATGAAGGCCGTTTACAACTCCCTGCAACGCCGGATTAGAGCGCAGCTCTTGAGGAGGAGGGGAAGGCACGGGGGGGGGGTCAGGTGACAAGGGGGGGTCACGTGACAAGGGGGGTCACGTGACCTCGCGGGGGGGGGGGGTCACGGGGCCTGGGGGTCACGTGACCTCGAGGGGGGGGGGCGGTGAAAAGTTTCCGCTAAATTTAACGGGGAAAATTTTCCCGCTACATCTAGCGGGAAAAATTTCCCGCTAGATATAGCGGAGAATATTTTCCGCTAGATTTAGCGGGGAAACTTTTCCGCTAAATTTAGAGGGGAAAATTTCCCGCTAGATTTAGCGGGGAAAATTTTCCGCTAGATTTAGCGGGAAGAAATTTCCCGCTAAATTTAGCGGAGAAAATTTTCTGCTAGATTAGCGGGAAACATTTTCCGCTAGATTTAGCGGGGAAATCTACCCATCATGCACCGCGCGGTTACGCCGACGCCGACAGTGACGCCGACGCCGACGGCGACGCCGACGCCGCTCAAGCCGGAAACGGGCGCCTAAGAGCTGCGCTCTAATATATGATTCAACATTTATGAAATGACCACAGTGCGTCCATCTGCTGTGTCTGTCTCTTTTGTTAACGTGGTTTATCCTGTTCGTCAGTTTTATACTCGGCAGACTTTTATAGGCCTGTAGCTGTACAGTTTGGAGGAGCGACCCTGGCAAGCCACATCAGATTTGTTAACGTCGTTTTAGAGCGCAGCACTTAGGCGCCCGTTTCCGGCTTGAGCGGCGTCAGCGTCGCCGTCGCCGTCGGCGTAACCGCGCGGTGCATTATGGGAAATGTCCCATAATGCACCGCGCAAGGCCCCCCCCCCCGGGGTCACGTGAACTCGGGGGGGGGGGGGTCACATGACCCCTCAGGTCACGTGACCCCCTCGTGGTCACGTGACCCCCAGGTCACGTGATCCCCTCCCCTTGAGGTCACGTGAGCCCCCCCCCCCCCGCAGGAGATTGAAAAATGAGGGGAGGAGGAGGAGGAGGGGTATACCCTCCCCTGAGTACCCTTCCCTCCTCCTCCTCAAGAGCTGCGCTCCAATTCGGCGTTACAGGGAGTTGTAAACGGCTTTCACTTTTTTACGTTGTGCGTCAGCACGCTCAGTCAAACGGATATAAATGTGTGAAATGAAAGACCCAAAATAAAAAAAAAAAGGTTTAACAATAATATTACCGCTTTGATGATCCCCAAGTGCAATTATTAAAGTTCTCCCCACCGCCCACATTAATAAAAAAAGATGTCGCAGGGTTTTATAGAGATTTAAAAGAATAGTGATTGTATATCTGTTCCTGCGTTATAATACTTTTTTATTTTTTTTGTAATATATCTAACTGTGTAACATAACGTACATGGGGTAATAAAAAAAATCTTATTATTCTTTGTGATTAAATGTTTTGGTTTTCAGACCCAGCAGTTGACACTTTTATTCTATTTGTTTGCAAAATATCAGATCTCACCAAAATACTTCTTTGCCTGAAAACAAAACTGACTGTATCAATTAAGAGCATGATATTGTAGAGAAGTATTTTGCGCTTATTTTGCCATAAGCGCGAGAAAAACAATAATGTTTAAGATTGCCATTATTTATTTTAGTGGGGAACACTCTACAATATATTGTTTACTAATAAAAAAAAGTTAAACGTCTGGGACCATGGCCATGTTTTTTATCAAGATTATAAATGGTTCATCGAATAATCAACAAAACATTAAAATCTAAAATTTATATCGAAACGTAATTTTTTTCTGGGGCCCAAAGATTCCTGGGGAAAATGGCCCAATTCTTCGAGTCAGCCATTATTTAGGCGCGTATGCTGAGCATGTATTGGACATGATGGTTCATTATCGTTCGGCGTGGACTCAGCTCAGGCCTTATCGAGAACGAGTGCTGAGTCAGTACTTGGCGAAGACTCGGACTCAATCCCACGCTTCGTTTCCAAGAAATGGCGACAGTCAATGTTGCTTGATGGCCTTTTGAAAAAGGCTTTGTTTGGTGAGGAAGTAAACAAAGCAACCATGGAGAACCGACACCTTGCAACATTTATCTCACAGCGCACATCCCTGGTCTTTCAAAATCATTATTTCACAAAGTAGTTACAAGCTCCTTCAACAAATCGAAGATGTTTGCTCAGGACTCAGATGGCAGACTTCTAAGATGAAGGTATTCACGGGTTTGTGTCACAATATGACAAATGCTTTAACATCCAATGGAAATACATCGAAAAATGTGTTACGCTAGGCAACATTTATTTAAAAAAAGAAGCATTTCACATACTTTCGGTACGTTTTTTTTTTTATTACAACACATAACTTATATTCAGAATACATCACTTATATGTTCGCATTATTATTCACATGAGCATTAAATTCCTGTCATGTCTTTAAGATGTAATATATAATATCCAAGTTGCCACAACAATATCTTTTTTTTATCAATTTCAGGCTTCGGAAGATGAAGGTGAGTTAAGGCTTTTTTTATTATTATTATCTATTTACATAATGCCACGCTCGTCACCGAGCGAGCGCGTGCAGGATCAAATGGTTACCGTGTTGGCTATCGCGCGGAGGCTCCAGGTTCGATTCCAGGGAGCGGACTCCTCTTTTATTTATTTTTTTTTTCAAATTGATGTTCTCGTGAGTTCAACAACCTTGTCGTCTGATCGAGTTTCAAATATTCTAAGCGCCGAACGTTCTACGCCGAATGTTCCAGAAACCCACGCGGGTACAAAAGATGCTCCGCGTGGCGGCCCGGGGTCAGTCTCGCTCTTGCGCTCGATCGTGCTACTCCGCCGACCTTCGACGCCTGCGACGCTACCTCTTTGTATTTTGTTTTCGGCACAATTTCGTTAAATTAAATGTATAGTTTCTATTCATTCGTCGCCTCATCACCTCACATTCGTGACAGTTGACGAGGCGATGATTTCGCCGAGGTAATGTTCAAACGCAATTGAACTGTGATTTCTTTATGCACGTAAAGAGTGGCAGGAAATATACGTAACGACGCACCTTCGGCTATTTCAGTCAAGAAAAATCTTGAAAATCTCGCACAAACTTCATCATGCGGAACATTTAACACGTTAGTCACTGACAACCTAAAAAATGCTGGGAGTGACCTATTATGTTGACGCTTTTTGATTCGTGCTTCTTCCTCCACCGATTTTATATTCTAATGACGCAACCCTATGGGGTGCTTGAGCAATTACGCCGTATGATTTTTAAGTTGTCAGTAACATATAGCATGACTACTAGCTTCATCACACCCTACGGAGTGTCATATTTTTATGGTTAGAGTGAACGCCTACCCGAACTGGATGGAAGTTCGCAGCACCTTGCTGCTGTCGGAAAGGAGCTTCAAATTTGTTTGGCAATTTTAAAATACCAATCAAGATTTGTTTACAGCGAAGCTGTATACAACTCCTTGGTCGGGTTTATTTTATTTTTATTGTTTTGTCCGTCGAGACAATAGTCGACAGAAAACCATAGCGCGCGTTTTATCACCATTCGCGCGCTCCTTATTGTCTATTATGTGGTCTTGACACTTTTTTTAATAAGAAAACCACAAAACAAGTGGGAAATCCACATGATAGATGATGAAGGCGCGCGCGAACGATGACAAACACGTAGCGCTTCCCGCATGCTTTTCTCGGGAAACATTGCGGTTGCATAAGCTTCCGTGGCAACGGCAGAGGACAAAGTCGGGGTGACGTCACTAGCCCCGCTAACAATGTTAAGCACGTAGTGCTCCCCACATACGCTTCTCGGTAAAGATTGCGGTTGCATAAGCCGCCGCGGCAACGGCAGCGTACCAGGTCGTTCATATCTCTAAAAATGTGTATTGGTGCGGTGCAATTACTTTTCCTTCGTCAATCATTTGATACAGATCCTTTTGCTGTTTACGAACATGAACTGCCGCTTGCATCCCAAGCGACGTCCGGTCGCGACGTCTTTGCAAGCATGTTAAGATTCCTTATGTCACTAGTGCTAGAAAGCATAAATGCTACACAGACAACAAAGTTGGAGATTTAAGAGGGCCTTCGGCTGTACCGTATTACATCTTCGAGGAGGCAAGTTGGTTTACAAGAGTACTCGAAACATGTTAACAGTAGGGGTGTGCGAATATCAATATTTTCGAATACGAATCGAATACGAATAGTTAGCTTCGAATACCGAATCGAATATCGAATAGTCGGAGGCAGGTGCATTTATTCACAGCATTTTTATTTTCACATGTCAAAACTGCAGTTAAATTATTATTTTTTAACTGCAGAACTCCAGTTGTTTTTTCTACATGACAACTTGTAATCTTAACGAGAACAAAAACACAGAAACGAAAATTCTTGTTGTGCGGAAGATTACAAGTTGTCATGCAAAAAAATCAGTTGCTGCACATGGTCAGGTAGGAGGCGCTCCCTTCGAGCAGAAACTACACCTCCAGCCACAGAAAAAACTCTCTCACTCGGCACTGAAGTGGCAGGTATTGCCAGGTATTTGATGCAAAGCTTCGCCAGACTCGGATATCTTAAGCACCCGGACACTTCGCCACCACTCACACGGATCACTCTCTCTCTTTAGCAGTGCCTCCTCCGCATACGCTGCAACTTCCCATTCTGAAGCTGAAACCACTTTGCTTTCCATTGCACTTTTGGCTAAGTGGTCAAATGCTTGCCAAACATCTGCTGACGGCGTTGAGCCTTGCTCTTGTGACGGTGTTGCAGCTTCCGGCTGGATTTCTTCTGTAGCATCACACGAGGCTAGCTCTTGCAGCACCAGAGCTCTTAGCCATAATAATTTTTCCTTTTCGGCTTTAAAAATAGTGGAGTTGAAGCGTGGGTCCAAGAACATAGCAAAGCATGCTTCCTTGTCCTTGTCATACAGAATGAACCTTGCCTTGATGGATCTTATCAGTTCTGCGGGAAATTCTGATGCCCCAGCACAGTTACCTAGACAGTGGAGCATACCAAAAATCATAGGAACTTGGGAAGACAAAGACGGGTACTTCTCAGCACTGGCAATAACAGTGGCATCGAACAATGGCTTCAATGCTTGTACATATTCAGAAGCATCTTTCCACTCTGATGAAACAAGTCCATCGATGTCACAGTCCGAGGTAGCAAGCTCCACAGTGACTGCTTCTTTGAGTTCCAGAAGGCGAGACAACATAAGATACTGGCTATTCCATTTCGTTTCCACGTCTTGCACCAGACGTAGTGCGTCCTTTCCCATCTTCGTTTGGCACTCCTCAAGCCTTTTCTGAGCTGATGAACTGTGCTGTCCCACAATATGCCTCACTTTCTTGCACAGGCGATCAATGGCCGGCGCACGGGATCTCGCGTCATTAATCGCCAGTTGAAGCGTATGCGCGAAGCACGCTCTTTCAGTCCACGGAAGTCTCCTTACTGCAGCACGGATGTTGCGCCCGTTATCCGTTACGATGAACTTCGCACATTCATCGGGTATCTCCCATTCACTGCACATTTCGTCCAGAATAGTTGCGATGTTCACAGCACTGTGACTGGCAGTCATGTGTCGAGTGTTCAATGTGAACCGCTTCATCGTGAATTTTTGAGTGAGAAGATGGCAGGTGAAGCTCACGTAACTTTTGTTAGCGCGCGATGTCCACATGTCGCTTGTGAAGGCAACAGCGGTAGTGCCACCTTCAAAGGCACTGTTGAGCTCTACTTTCACCTTCTTTCGGGTGTCGTCATACATCCCTGGCACAAGCACGCGCGAGAGTGTAGAGCGGGATGGTAGGCGATAGTTGGGAACGGCATTGTCAGAAGTTCTTTGAAGCCGCGGTCTTCCACAATGCTGTAAGGCTGTAAATCAAGCGCCACCATGGCGGCCACCTTGTTATTTAGCGCTCGCACCCTCTTTTCTGGAAGGGGCTCCGTGCGGCGCACGAAGTCCGTCAGCGTCGGTTGATCTCTTCCTGGCGTACCAGCGGTAATCTCACGATACTCTTTTAACAACGCAGGATGTACTTTGAGATGGTTGACAAGGGGCGTTGTCGTACCTGTGGGCGTTTTAAGCGTTGACTCGCATGCCGTACATTGCGCCATCGATGCCGTCACCCTCGCAAAATATTTCCAAATAGCACTCTTCTGTCTTCGTTTTGGTGCCGTTTCCCGTTCGTTCCTCCGCTTCGCAGACGGCTCCCCGCAGTCACCTCCGTCCGCCATAACACGGGTGGGCGAACGCGAAGTGAGCACTGATCACAGTTTAAAATGTCAGAAGTCACAGGGGAACAGAAACTCGCAGATTACCGTTAGGGAGGCTCAAGTGAGGGTGGGTGCAACTGCTAGATCGGGGATCACGGGACATGGGCGCCATTTAATTGCTAAATTTCGCTGGGAGTCTATGGGGCAAAGGGTCGTTTTATTTCCTAACTCAGGTGATAAGAGCCCTTTAAGGTGCTTGAATAATTTACACAAGGTATAAATGATTACGTTTCCATAGCCACCAGTTTTGTTGCGATAGTTAAGTATTTTTTTAACGCGAAAAATGGTAAATTCGGCCATCTTGGACGTTGCTGCTTGTCTGGCAACCCTGCTTTCTCCTCTCGACGTTTGCAATTCTCGGAGCGAGAAGGAAGTGAGAGATTCTGCGCCAAGGCGTTCATTGCTTGCAATGAGAGGCGAGAGGAGGAAAGGCGCATGGAGCAACAGAGTTGCAACAGAGCCGGCGTCTGCTCTCGTTCAGGCAACATTGGCGCATATCCTTTCCCAAATCCTCTCCCTTTGGCGCCGCCATTAAATCGCAAACGCTCTCCAGGTTTTGAGTTGCTCCCACCCTCACTTGAGCCTCCCTAATTACCGTTACCGACACCGACGCCACCAGTTTAGGTTGAAGCCGCCATGCAGCTATGTTGGCTATGTCGCCGTCAATGGGCCTTGCTTACCGAAACTGAAACCGAAAGCAAAACTTACGCTTGCGAATACGTTCTTGACTATTCGATTAATTTCGAATATTCGTGTTACGATGAATATTCGAAAAACACCAAATACCAAATTTACGAATCGAATACGAATATTAAATGTACAATATTCGATTCGTATTCGAAATTTCGAATATTCGCCCACCCCTAGTTAACAGATCTCGCACTCCTTCGTTCTTTTGGCGTTCACCTGGAGGATTTGCGGTTAAGTGTTTTATCTACATTTCAAGTAGCGATGTTAGGGTGGCCTTTGCCCAGTCTTTTTATGAACTGGAAGTTCTCTGGGACGTCAAAGACTGGAGCACCACCTGGTGGCGTTTGCCACAAAAAGGGTCTACAGTGCAGTGGGCAATCGCTGTAGGTGATACCACAGCTTCGCTGTCCAACCACCTTCACAGCGTGAATTGGAGCCTAAACGTTTTTAATATTTTTTTTTATTTAGATAAAGCATGAATTCTTGTAACCATATTAAGATTCAGGCGGGTGTGACGTTACGTTACGCAGCCCTCATTAATGCATAACGTAATGTTCAACGAGTCTGCTTATTACGTATGCTTTGTTCAGCATATGTCAGAGCAAAGTCAAAGTACACGTGATACAGATTCACAGAAGAGTAAGAAAAAGCACATGATCAAGGCACATTCACGGCGCTTTATTGGTTTATCGAGGATTAACATGTACAGACAAGAAAGACAAACACCAAACACCGTGACATTGCGTTTTAGGTCCTTCTTGGTTGGAATCGGTCTCGTAGTATCGGCTGCACTCTCACCTATGGCGAAACGCAGTGCAGTATTTAGAGATGTTCATAAGCCATGCGCGAATAAAAAAAGTGAAAAAAGACAGATCTGTCCGCTGACAACTCAAAGTTTATTCAGAAAAAAAGAAAGAGATACGAACACTGCACTTCTATCCCAGATGATCGTGCACATTCCTAAGGTCATTGTCAAGCTCAGGAACGCATGACTGGGCGAGTGCAGAACTCATTAGCATCGCTTCCCAACCAATAAGATTGCGACGTTAGCTGATAAGAACGCTAAAAAGTGAATCAAGAAGCAAGCAGCCAGCCATGCGTTTTTTAAGGTGTCGCCGACTATAGTACATGGTATGATGAGATTATTTTATGTAATTTTATTTTCGAACTCGCGACCACGCTATACTTCGTTTCACCTTATACCCGAGCGCGGACGATGTTATGAGCCGAAGGGCCAATCAAACAGCGCAAAAAGCGCAACGTCATGGTGTGCTCTCTGCGCTTGAGAGGACTAGCCGGGGGAGGAGCACGCATAGAGAGACGGCGAATACCGACTAGTCCTATCAACTGCAGCGAAAGAGGCGAGGCACACCGCCATGACGTTGTGCCTCTTTTGCTGTTTGATTGGCCCTTCGGCTCATAACATCGGCCGCGCTCGGACCTAAGCTGAAACGAAGTATAACAAAATAAGCATAGAAAAAAAAATGTCGAAAAGAAATAAAATTGTAAAAAAAGGCCATCTTGTATTTTAGCTGAAGTATAAAAGATTGGCTTACACAAAGGAACTCCTTCTATTTTTATACCGGGTATTATTTTTTATTCCAAACCAATTTTTAAAAAAAGGCGTATTTAATGCTACGTTAATGCTGTTTTCACTATATGTTTTTCAAGCTCGGCGGACATTCGAAGGGGCAAACAACCGTCACTGTATGGAGAGTAATTAACTATAATTTGTTAATTAATTTTTCAACGAGTGCAAAATAAACCAATGGTTCAAATTAGAAACTTACTGAGTGTTATTGAAAACCACTAAATCAAGCATTTTCAGAACGACTTGAAGCTCGTGGGAAACTCGGGGGCGCACCTAAGTTACCACTCGTGCAGCAGGCGCAAAGCTATCAGTGGCAGAACGCGGATGATTAGATCCTTATCACATTCCGCCACTGCTACCTTTGCGCCTGCTTCACGAGTGGTAACTTTGGCGCGCCTCCGAGTGTCCCACGAGCTTCAGGTCGTTCTAAATATGCTTGATTTAGTGGTTTTCAATAACGCTCAGTAAGTTTCTAATTGAAACCATAGGTTTATTTGCACTAATTGAAAAGTTAATTAACGACCTTAGTTAATTACTCACCAAACTGTGACGGTTGTTCGCCCCTCGAGTATCCGCCGAGCTCAAGAAACATATAGCGAAAACGGCATTCACGTAGCAGTGAACACGCTTTTTTAAAAAAGTGTTTCGAATAAAAAATATAACCCGGTATAATATGCGTCAACTAGCCTTCTTGATGGTGGGTCTGTTTTAAATGTAGTGCAGTGTCGCTTGCTCCTGCCCTTTGTATTCCTTTCTCCTCGTTTTTGTTCATGTTGTCTTTCATGGGCGTTCACCAACCTGACCAACATTACGTTCTGGTGTGAATATTGAGTTTAATTTATTTTTCTTACTTTTTCTATCGTTGATAATGGAATGTTTATATTAACACACATGTGTGAGCAATTTAAACCTGACCACCTCGACCTGATTGCTCACTTTACTTCTTTCTGCAGAGACCACACCGAAGGTCTTCGATCTCGAGGAAGCGTTGAAGAAGTTTGTTAACGTTTTTAAAAAAGTCTACAAAACTGAAGTAAAGTGGACTGATTTGTGGTCGAAGCGTCAAGAAATGAAAGACCTCTTCGAGACTCCAAAGTAACTAAAACTCAGCCTTAACTCTCTCACACAATTGGAAGTATATTGCGACATTTTTATTCTACGTAATGTCTTTTTAATGCGAAAGCATTAACTGTCCCATTGAGCAAACTCACGTCATCAGCTTTGAAACGACGCCCAACGTTGACCAAACGGCACCTAAAATCCCCTTTCCCAAGTGAAGTCGATTTCTGATGGATTATGCTCCCATTGGCAGGCGCGCGTCATCAAAGAACGAGGCTCCCATTGGCTCTCGTGCGGCGTGATTTAAAAAAAAAGAAATCCACCAGAGAAGCCCTTTCAATGGCGGCGCAACGCTTGCAGCGGCGCGGTCGCCGGTAAGCAGGAGGGAGCGGTGGCGGCAGAGCCAGAGCCCACCGGGGCACACTCCAGAGAGGCCGCACGGCCGAGCTCGAGGCGGCACGCCGCCTTTACGAAAACGCGCGCTCAGCCGTCCGCCTGCAAAACGTGGCCGTCCACGCCACTCCCCCACAGACGAACTAAGGGAGCGGAAGAATGACATTCATGCTTTCGCATTAACAACTCATAATAAATGCATGCTTAGATGTCCTCGGACCTTTTTTTTTTTTTATCCCGGCTCTGCCACACGGTGTTATCAAGGTAGCAAAACAACAGTCGGGTTCTTCCTATATAATATCACATCGGGTGATTCGGCCACAAAATAGAAGAACCTGATTTTGGTTTTCCACTGGAAACAACAACAAAGACAAACCAAAAACAGATTTACTAAAGCTCCCTAATATGAGGCAAGATAACGTGTTTTTTTGGAAAAAAATAAGTCCGCTGGAATAAAGAAACTCAGCGGGAATAGCTTAAAGAAAGACAGATGCGTAACTCAGAAAACGTTCGACTGCATTAGACTTAAAAAATTTAACATTTACCAATAAAAAGATTTACGTGCCGATATTCCTACGGCGGAAGTAATACCAGTTTTGTCGTGCCCGT